>JAGFNQ010000470.1:332434-368941 GCA_024364735.1 Boesenbergia rotunda
GAATGCCAGGAAAATAAGCCCTAGCAAAGGACCGCTAGGCACTGGCGAAGGAATGCCAGAGTCAAAAGCCCTAGCAAAGGACTCTAGGCGCCAGGCGAAGGACAGTCTGGGACTGAAGCCCTAGCGAAGGAATGCTAGGCACCGAGCGAAGGGCAGCTCGGTATCCAAGACTTGACAAAGGACCGTCAGGCAAAAGTCCAACCAAAGGAACGGTTGGCATCAAGGTAAATTCTCCCGAGAGGAGTAGGTGAGGACGCGTTCCCCGTCGAGGGAACAGTAGGCGTCGGTTCGACCTAGGGCTCCATTTTGGAGACCAAAGTCAGAACCAAGACAGCTAAGGCTGTATAAAATAATAATATAATTGCTATTTTGGACTAACCCTGGATGCAGGATCGAAGGACTGAGTATCTGCAGCTCAGAGAGCCTCAAAGGAGTGAGGCAGAAGCTGAGCAAGGGCGCCCCGGATGATCCGGGTGCCCCCAAGGTCAACCCAAGTCTGCAAGAAGTGAAAACACACCTCAACGCGCCTCGACAGCTACATTCGGGGCGCCCCGGATGCTCCGGGCGCCCGCCTGTCGCGGGCGCCCCGCGTGTCGCGGGCGCCCCGCGTGTCGCGGGCGCCCCGCGTGTCGGCGGGCGCCCCGCGTGTCGCGGGCGCCCCGCGTGTCGCGGGGCGCCCCGCGTGTCGCGGGCGCCCCGCGTGTCGCGGGCGCCCCGCGTGTCGCGGGCGCCCCGCGTGTCGCGGGCGCCCCGCGTGTCGCGGGCGCCCCGCGTGTCGCGGGCGCCCGCGTGTCGCGGGCGCCCCGCGTGTCGCGGGCGCCCCGCGTGTCGCGGGCGCCCCGCGTGGTCGCGGGCGCCCCGCGTGTCGCGGGCGCCCCGCGTGTCGCGGGCGCCCCGCGTGTCGCGGGCGCCCCGCGTGTCGCGGCGCGCCCCCACTGCCAGCTGCCGAAGCGCACCCTTGCGAAGCCGAGAAGATAAAGCTTTGACCGGTCAATGCGGGCGCCCCGGTCAAAGTGGATCTAGAGGATCAGACGCGACCGAGAGCTCTGCGGATCAGAGGCCACGTGGGGGGAGCCCCCGACGTCCCGGGCGCCTCCAGGCCCTATATAAAGGACCCTCGACCAAGGCTTCAGGACAACAATTCTCTCAACGCCTCAAAGCTCTTCTACGCTCATGCCTTGCTCCGGAAACACTCCAACTCGAGCCGACGACGTCCCGCTGCCTCGAAAAAGTCAATACACTCCGGACGTCGGTAACGAAGAGCGCAATTCTTTATTATTATTTTCGTGCACTTACTTTGTAACTAAATTCTGTAACTATTATTGCGCTTCATATAGAATTGCCCAAAGTAAACGGTCAACGACCGTGGGCCTTGGAGTAGGAGTCGACACAGGCTCCGAACCAAGTAAAATCGACTGTGTCTTTGTGTTGTGTTTATTTTTACTTCCGCTGTGCAATTGCTCTTTACGAAAGTCCGAACGATTTCCGATATTCACCCCCCCCTCTATCGGTTTTCACGATTCAACAAGTGGTATCAGAGCGGGGAAGTTCAAACCTGGTGCAACCACCAGTTTGAAATTTTTTTCGGATTTTTATTTTTCTATTTTTTTTCTGACGAATTTTTCATTAAATATGTTATTCGATTTTTTTGTTAAGCGAGGTTGGTGCAACACCCCTCGTTATTTAATTTATCCAGCACTACTAATCCAAGACCTAGTCTTGGAAAATTCGTTTTTCTTTTAGTTTTCTATTTCAGATGGCCATGCAAGAGGGATTTAGCACCGCAAGACCTCCACTCTTCAGTGGAGAAGACTTTTCCTACTGGAAAAGTCGTATGGAGGTCCACCTGAAAACTCAGGTGGACATGTGGATTATCATCCAGTCCGGACTGGAGATACCCAAGAATGCTGATGGACTTCCTCAAAGCTACTCCGAATGGGACAACTCCCTAAAACTCAAGATAGAAGCCGACGCAAAAGCTACTCAAACTCTTCAATGCGGATTGACGAAAGAAGAGCTGAACCGCGTGGGCCCCTTCAACAGTGCGAAGGAGCTCTGGGCAAATTGATCGAGCTGCACGAGGGAACGTCAGATACCAGGATCAGCAAAAGGGATCTGCTCCTGAACAAGTTGTACACCATCAAGAATGGCCGACAACGAATCAGCAGCCCAGCTCCACGCACGAATCCAAGAGTTAATGAACGGTCTTCACACAATAGGTCACAAGGTTGAAAACCGTGACTTAATAAGGTATGCTCTAAACGCCTTCCCCAGAAACACCTTGTGGGCATCTATGGTAGATGCGTACAAGGTCTCTAGGGATCTTTCAAAAATAAAATTAGATGAATTGTTTTCCGAACTAGAACTGCACGAACAAACTAACACCAATATGGTCGAGAAAGGTATTGCTTTTCTTGCAGGTAAGACTGGAAGGACAACAAAGAAGAAGCCTGAACCCGAACCTGAGTCTAACTCAGACTCAGACTCAGAAGAAGAAGATGGAGATCAAACTAAGCTGGTCCGGCTCGCTCGAAGCTACTACAAGGAGCTGAAGAACCGAACCAACAAACGGAAAATTGGCCGAAGAAAGGACGAACCAGCTGAACCCGCAAACAAGCCCAATGTAACCTGCTACGAGTGCAAGAAAAAGGGTCACTACAAGTCAGAGTGCCCTAACCTAAAGGAGACAAAAAGGACGAGAAGAAAGAAGGCACTCCAAGCAACCTGGGACGAGTCTTCCTGAGAAGAAGAAGAAGAAGAGGCTCCCCAGTCCAACCTCCTAGCTCTGACTGCCTCAGAAGAAGTCGGAACCGAATCAGAAACAGAACAGGAGGACGGCGAGCTGACCTTCACAGAAGACGGAGAAATTAAGGTAACAGGTTTTAATATATCGCAATTAAGTGAATTAATTTTTTTTCTTTCTCGAGATTTGGCAAAAGCCAAACTCCGAGTCGAGTCCCTCCGACAGGAAGTAAAACTCCTGAAAGAGGGAGCTGACTCTAAACCCTTAACCGAGAAGGTTCAGGAAGGAACTCCTACTCAAGTTGAAAAACTTGAAAAGGAGAACTCCTCCCTGAAAACTCAGGTTAAGGATCTTAGATCAGCGTTAGAACGATTTACATCTGGTTCCAAGGGTCTTGACATGATCCTTGGAAAACAGAAATCAGTTCTAAATCGATCCGGATTGGGCTATAGAACCAAATCCCGGCAAAGATCATACTTAGCTGTACTGAATCAGTCCAGAGGTAAAATTCAGGCATGGGTACCTAAACTATACCTGAACAAACCGACTGGATCAAATCAGTATTGGATCCCCAGGGACAAGATTCACATCTTGCCTAACCATCACCGTGGCTTTAGTCCAGGGGGAGCCAAACTGAAAACTATATTCATTATTAGATAAAATTGTTATTCTTGAATTCAATTGCTTGATTGATTGTTCATTTAATTTCTGCAATTTGCCATGCTTAGACTTAGGCTAGTTTAAGGACCAAACAAACTTAACTGAAACTTGACAACATAGTATTGGGTGGAGGTGAGATGATAGTACGTTAGGGAAGCCAATTTGGTGGAACTAGCCGAAGCTACCGATCCAAAACCCAAACTAGTTAGACAAGAAATTTTTCAAAGAATTTTTTGAAAATGAAATTTCATTAAAAGGCTTTGTCAAGGAAAGGGTGGATGATTCCATAAGGCTACGGCCAAAGAAGGCCTAGTGCCTCGCCAAGACCTGGAAGCCAACTTTTTAAATTCAAATTCAAATTAATTTTTGTCAAATTCGAATCTAACACAAAACTTCAGCTAAGTGTAGATTTAAACATCTCTTCAAAAATTTCAAAATTAATTAAGTTTTCAAAATTTAATTGCTTTCAAAATTAATCAAAATTTTCAAAACAGTCTTAGCTATCAAAACCTGTCTCACGAAAACCATAAGGCTAACGTGATTGAAAACCCTAGACTGGGTGAGACAGTAGGATTAAGACTCAATTGGAAATTCTTTTAATACCTATGAGATAATCTTGTATTTGTCAAACCATGGTCAACATATTCAAACCATGGTCAAGATAGTCAAACCATGGTCAAACCACAGTCAAAACGGTCAAATCAATTCAAACCATGGTGAAACCGATTAAACCATGGTTAAAAGTAGACAAGACTAAAAATTTGTCCTTACCTACCCTATTCCGGGCGCCCAGAACCACGCGGGCGCCCCTACCCCACCTTTTCTTACTCCCTAGGCAAAAAGCTGATTTTGCTTTTGACCAGGGCGCCCGGAACCACGCGGGCGCCCCCATCACCTCCAATGTAGCAAAAGCTGCAAAGCTCTCTGTTGAGGGCGCCCGGGCTGTCCCGGGCGCCCCCAGCAGCCAAAAGCTTCTGCCTTTGGCAGCAGTTGCTGACCGGGGCGCCCGGAAGCTCCCGGGCGCCCCCATGGGTTTGCCTATAAAAGGCACCCGAACCTCCTTCATTTTCTACACCAAAATCAACCTTCTTCTCCACTTCTTACTCTTCAAGAAGACCTTGCAAGTCCTCTTCCTCAATCATGCCTCCCCGAGCCGTCCGGTATGATTATTAATTATCTTTATTGCATTTAAAGTTATTTCATGCAATATCTTTTTTTCTTTAACTCCCTTAACTTAGAAGACGCCGACCGAACTCGGCCAACCCCGGTGCCGAACCTAGTCTGGACCCTAGATTTCCTAACCTAGAGTTATGTAATAGGTTTGCACAAACAATCTACAAGCCTATTAAAACGAGTTATCTTAATAGGCACTTTTTTACCCAATCATGCCCTGTCGCCATGAACATCATCAACTTCTATCAATTGGACAATCTTGTCTTCTGCACACATACCATTAATGAATCTTTATGCGCAGAATTTTATAATAATATAATTCGACAAGATAATCTTATGTTTCACACCACTGTCCAAGGGATTCCTTTGACTATAACCCCAACTTTGCTGAACCGATTCCTAGGATTACGACCCTCTCAGTCCACATTCTGCTGTTATCCTCCTAGGAACCCCCCCATTTGATCCTCCCTACTCAGAAATTACCCTAGATACCATTCACTCCTATTTCTATAGGGCCGACCTCCCCGCAAACAGACGCTTCCAAGCTGTTGAACTTCAGGCCCAGAACTATTCCTTGTATAGAGTTCTGGTCCGCTGTATCCTACCACTCTCCACCAGAGACCTAGGGACTATACGACCCTTTCATGCTTTCCTTCTTTATGCCCTAATCCATCTCCTTGACCTAGACATTGGACTCCTTATGTTTCATACCATTCTGCATGCGTCCAGTGTCACGACCCAGGGACGAGTACGGACACCATATTGCCACATCATCACATCTCTCCTTCATCACCACGGTCGTGACATTACCGTTGGTGAAATTACCGCTATGACCGACTTTGACGAAATAGGATTTAGGAACTTTTCATTAGCGGGTCTAGAGGTATCGGCCACTGGGGTTCTTAGTTGGAGACGACAGCAGGCCGGAGCACCAGTCGACTCAGACGAGGAGGTTGAAGTCGACATTAGAGACATAGCTGCAGCAGCCCGAGCATACATCGACGAGCCCGCTCCACTGACACTCTACCAGAGAGTGATGCATTTAGACATAAAGGTTCAGAGTCTCTGAGAGGAGGTCGAAGCCTACCACCTAGAGGAGATGGAAGCTCGTCGTGCCGATCGAGAAGTGGCTGACGCACGATACATAGAGATGATGGCACGATTCGATGCATGGCAGCCTGGCCCGTCTGATCATCCCGGTCCTTCGTCTTAGATTCACTTAGCATTGTACCTATTTGACTGCCCCTACTCAGTAGGGTTGACTTGTGTTTGACTGTTTGACTGTATTTGAACCTTGATTACCTGCTTTATTTTCTGTTGACCAGTTTATGAGTACTTGTTCTGTTTGCAGTTAGGATTGTGTTCTGTAGAATAGATTAACTTTATTTTTTTCTCTACTTGATTTAAAAAAAAAATTTCTAAAAATTGAATTTAAAAAACTGTTTTACTTAATTTCAAAATCAGTTTTCATTTTTCGACTTAGTCTTATTTTTATTTCAAAACTACCCCCTTTAAAAATTAGGGCTTTTTCGAAAATGAACTTAGCCTAGGCCCTAACCCTAGAACTGCATGCACCTATAGACTTAGAAGCCAGCATCTCACAAGCACCTTAGGGTACTTTTGATTGATAACCTAGAAAGGGTTGAGATGCTTAGGCCTTTGCCTTAATTCAAGATGCTTTAAGTCAGTGCATCTGCAGTATTTGGGGCACTAAATACAATTTACATAGCAATCAAGTTAAGTGTCAAGTTTAGAAAATCTAACTTGAACAGAAACACTTAACTTGACTAACCCTAGCAAAAACTACTGTTTCTAACAGTTAGTAAGTAGCTAATTGGGTTAGACAGGTCCCTACAAGAGAAAATTGACTGATTTAATTTAAGTCTAATTATGAATTGATTCAGTACAGCAAAATCTTATTTATTTCCTTTATGCAATCAGATTTCTGCTATAGTTATCTTATTTTGATATATAGCAAAGGGGGAGAGATAGGAAAGGAAAGAGAAAATTTTACTTATTAAATTTCAAAATTTTTCCCTTTATTCAAAAAGGTTTCAAAAATTTACTTATCTTTCAAAAGCTTTCACTTATCCTTTATTCAAAAGCTTAAAACTTTTTGAAGATTTACTAAAGTACTTAAGTTCTTAAAAGTTTCAAAATTTTGCTTAAGTACTCTAGTTTCTTAAGTTCTTAAAACTTTCAAAATTTTGCCTAAGTACTCTAGTTTCTTAAGTTCTTAAAACTTTCAAAATTTTGCCTAAGTACTCTAGTTTCTTAAGTTCTTAAAGCTTTCAAAATTCTGCCTGAGTACTCTAACTTCAAAATTTTTACTCAAGTTTTCAAAATTTTACTAAGTACTTTAGCCTTTCAAAAGTTTCTTACTTAGGCTTAATGTCAAAATTTTTTTAAGTACTCTAAAGCTTAAGTTTTTCAAAACCGTAACTCTTACTTAAGCTAACATTTTCAAAACTCTTGAGTACTTTAAAACTTAAAACTTTAAACTTTTTAAAGTACTCTAATTATGCTTTAAAAACTCTCCTATGTACTTTTAACATAAGTTGTTGAAAGATTTTCAAGACCTAAAACTTAAGTCTTCAAGTACAAGTAAAGTTTTTTTTTACCCCACGAATTTTTGAAAAATCTAAGGGGAGATTCCTTCCAGGGGGAGGGAACAAAAGTTAAAACTTTTTCATGTTTTGCTTAGACTTAACTTTTTGAACTAGGGTTGCCATAAATCAAAAAGGGGGAGATTGTTGGTGCAGAATGCACCAAAGTTAAACCTGTGTTTTGATAATGGCAACATAGGTCAAAAGTTAAGTCTTTCTTGTTTTCTAACAAGTTAATCTAGTGTGTAGGAAAAGCCCTAGCGAAGGACTGCTAGGCACTGACGAAGGAATGCCAGGAAAATAAGCCCTAGCAAAGGACCGCTAGGCACTGGCGAAGGAATGCCAGAGTCAAAAGCCCTAGCAAAGGACTGCTAGGCGCCAGGCGAAGGACAGTCTGGGACTGAAGCCCTAGCGAAGGAATGCTAGGCACCGAGCGAAGGGCAGCTCGGTATCCAAGACCTGACAAAAGACCGTCAGGCAAAAGTCCAACCAAAGGAACGGTTGGCATCAGGTAAATTCTCCCGAAAGGAGTAGGTGAGGACGCGTTCCCCGTCGAGGGAACAGTAGGTGTCGGTTCGACCTAGGGCTCCATTTTGGAGACCAAAGTCAGAACCAAGACAGCTAAGGCTATATAAAATAATAATATAATTGCTATTTGGACTAACCCTGGATGCAGGATCAAAGGACTGAGTATCTGCAGCTCAGAGAGCCTCAAAGGAGTGAGGCAGAAGCTGAGCAGGGCGCCCCGGATGATCCGGGCGCCCCCAAGGTCAACCCAAGTCTGCAAGAAGTGAAAACACACCTCAACGCGCCTCGACAGCTACATTCGGGGCGCCCCGCCTGTCGCGGGCGCCCCGCCTGTCGCGGGCGCCCCGCCTGTCGCGGGCGCCCCGCCTGTCGCGGGCGCCCCGCCTGTCGCGGGCGCCCCCACTGCCAGCTGCCGAAGCGCGCCCTTGTGAAGCCAAGAAGATAAAGCTTTGACCGGTCAATGCGGGCGCCCCGGTCAAAACGGATCCAGAGGATCAGACGCGACCGAGAGCTCTGCAGATCAGAGGCCACGTGGGGGGCGCCCCCGACGTCCCGGGCGCCCCCAGGCCCTATATAAAGGGCCCTCGACCAAGGCTTCAGGACAACAATTCTCTCAACGCCTCAAAGCTCTTCTACGCTCGTGCCTTGCTCCGGAAACACTCCAACTCGAGCTGACGACGTCCCGCTGCCCCGAAAAAGTCAATACACTCCGGACGTCGGTAACGAAGAGCGCAATTCTTTATTATTATTTTCGTGCACTTACTTTGTAACTAAATTCTGTAACTATTATTGCGCTTCATATAGAATTGCCCAAAGTAAACGGTCAACGACCGTGGGCCTTGGAGTAGGAGTCGACACAGGCTCTGAACCAAGTAAAATCGACTGTGTCTTTGTGTTGTGTTTATTTTTACTTCCGCTGTGCAATTGCTCTTTGCGAAAGTCCGAACGATTTCCGATATTCACCCCCCCCCCCTCTATCGGTTTTCACGATCCAACACTGAGGTCGTCCAGTCAGGTCCATATGTGTAACCTGTACAACTTGCACACTCAACATACGCATATCAAATACAAGGGTAAACCTAACTTAAACCCTTTGCCCAAACATCAAAACCCATGGTCACTCCAGACCATCTTAGGGCCGATTGCTCCAACAATCTCCCCCTTTTTGATGTTTGGCAATCCATTTAAGTTAGGAAAGCAAGATAGTAGTAAAATAGCAAAATAATGCATATGCAATGCAAAAATTGATCCTATCCCAAGGCATCCCACACCTAACCCTCCAAGTTAGGATTTTTTCACACCTAACTTCCCAAGTTAGGAATTTTCACCAAAACGGGCTTTTTAAAGCTTCTCCAAAGCTCCCCTACATTGGACTTACAAAGGCTTTTTAATAGCCTCTCCAAGGTTCCCCTTACGCCAAGAATGGAGCAAACATGCTCCCCCTTAATCTTAGCTCCCCCTAAACCTAGGGTTTCTAGCAAAGGTGTGTTTGATTTCCCAACTTAAACCTAACACTTCTCCCCCTTTGCCTAACATCAAAAAGAACCCAACAATATCCCAATTATCGGTTCTTTTAATCCCCAATGACCATAAACAATGTATACTAACCCCCCATACACTTGTTTTGCATCATTTGGACTCCAAACCAGCTGCTGATACAAAAATAAGCCTTGACCAGTCGACTGCCAAAATGGCAGTCGACTGATACTCTGAAAGTCTGAAATTTAAGCATTTCTGACGAAATTCAGAAATGCGTCAAAAATTTCACAAATCTCTAAAAATTTTCAAATTTTGTGGAGAGGTTTGTGGTACCCATATCTACTTGGAAAAAATACTTTCCAAAATGTATCTATCACCATTCCCACGTTTGACACAAAACCCAAAAACTAGCAAAAAGGTTCACTCAACCCTTAACCAAAAGTCCTAGTTTTGGTTTTCTCTTGATGTCTTTGCCCATGCCACCCCACAATGCATCCCTAGCATTGATTTACATGGCAATTACACACCAAAAATCAATTTTCATGCAATATGACCCCAATATCATATTTCCATGCATGAAACTCAAAAACACCGTGCCAAAACCCAAGAATTGAGACTCAAGTCCATCTCCAATTCTTTTGGCACACTCCATGGTCCATCTAGACCACTAGGAGCACCCCCTCCCAAGGTCCATTCACCATATATCCCAAAGGCTCTTAGAGCTCCCCCTTGAGCTCTTAGCCCTAGCCACCTCCCTAGGTGACTCAACCATCACTAGGCCACATCGGTGTTCCACCGGTGACTCTTGGCCTACAAACTCAACCCTCTTAACCTTAGACACCTTGTCTTTGGTTAAGTCATTTCTTTTTCCTTTAAATGGCACCCCTTTGTCATTTTTGGACTCCCCCTTCTTGTCATAATCATATGCTACCCTAGCATATTTCTTTCCCTTGGCATGGGAGTTCTTAGATCGGTATCCTAGACCCGATCTATCATTAGTGCGGTTTAGGCCACCCAACACCATATCTAAACCCTTAGATCCAACCGTGAATCTTTCTAGGGTTTTCTCTAAAGTATCAAACCTTGCCCTTAAGGCTTGATTTTCCCTTTTTAGCCCTCTAACCTTGGATTCCATATGTCCACTTTGGACATTCCTAGACCTGTCCATTTTCTTAGGCATTTGTCTCCCCTTCTTAGGGTCAATGCCTTGATCCTTAGGTACTCAAGTCTTAGGTCTATCATGATGCATGCTTTTCTTAGGGTTATGATCTACCTTGTTACCCTTAGTCCTATCATTGTACTTAAAACCATGATTATGCACAAATAAACAATTTTCATGAGTTTTAGCATGCATGGGTGGGTAATTAACATGATTCTTGAAGTGTAAAGAAGAACTTGAAATCGACTTTCTTTTTAAGCTAGGGTTAGAGGGTACCTCCCTTACCCTTGTAGTCCTTCCTTGTTGTGAGCTTCTTCTCTTCCTTCTTTCTTCTTTTTCCCATCTTCTTAGATTTTCCATCTTCTTTAGCTCACCTTTTCTAGGGCATTTAGTGTGATAATGCCCTAGTTCTCCACATGTGAAGCATCGAATCTTCTTCCTTTTAGCTTGAACTTCAATTCTACAACCCACATTAGCTTTAAAGGAATTTACAATGGGTTTAGGATGTACCTCCTTTTTCTTACCTAGTGGGCACTTATCCTTGTAGTGGCCCTTTTCATTGCACCCAAAGCATACAATGTGGTCTTTAGCCCTTGCTTTGGTGGAGGTTGAGGCTTGGTTGACTTCCTCTTCACCCTTGGATGAAGTGGAGACTTCCTCTTGATCATGTGTAGGTGAGGGTCTCTCCTCCCCCTCAATCCTTGAGGTGGTGACCTCCTCCTCTTCTCTAGATGAGGTGGATGACCTCTCACTTTCTTCTTCACTTGAGGATGTGGACACTTCTTCCTCCTCTTGAACTATTGAGCTCACTTCCTCGGGTTCATCTACTCCTTGAGTTTGTGTAGGGTTCTTGTGATATTCCATCAACTTGGTCCATAATTCGTGTGCATTTTTATAATTCCCTATAATACTCAAAATATTGTTAGGCAAAACATCAATTAATACATCTATTACTTTCTTGTTTGCCCTAGAGTAGTCTTGTTGCTCTTGAGTCCAATATCTAAGACGAAGCTTCTTTCCATGCTTGTCCTTTGGAACTTCGAAGGGCTCTTCTAGCATGACCATGCACTCCCACTCCATGCTAAGCTAATTCTTCATCCTCGCCCGCCAATAGTCGAAATCCTCATTGTCGTAGGGCGATGGGGTGTAGATGTTGTCCCCCAACTTATCTTCCATTGTTTCTTCTCCTCTAGCGTGTGCTCCCTCGGCGGTTAGTCCGATCAAGAGCAAACCTTGCTCTGTTACCAATTGTTAGGATCGATACGTCTTGATAGAAGGGGGGTGAATAGCAAATCTCGGCTTGTTCTTCCTACGTTGTTAGTATGCGCAGCGGAAACAATAATGATAAACAATAACAACGAAGAAATCACTGCTAACAAACCGTATTTAGTTGGTATCCACCCCGGCCGGGTAACTAATCCAACAATCCGTCGGTGGATCACTCCCCGGATAACCTCCGGCTAGCTCTCGTCGCTCCTTGTGGGTGGAGAAACCTCGCCACAACTCCAAGCAAACCTCTGAGCACAAAGACTACTATCTTGCCTTTAACCAAGACAAGATTCGTCAAGAAACTCAACCACCACGACGTCCTCTTTAAATAGGACTCGGGGCTGATTTCTCGCTACCAGTCGACTGCCCCTGGGACAGTCGACTGGTGCCAGGCAAATTCGACCGTTACACCCCAACGTTCGAATTTTAGCCAACTCACCAGCCACCTACCAGTCGACTGCCCCAAGGGCAGTCGACTGGTCCCAGGATTGAGACCTTTCTGTGAGTTCAATCAGTCGACTGCCCCCAGGCCAGTCGACTGGTCTACTCACCCACCTAAGGTTACCCTTCCTGAGTACATTTCACTCCGCACTCAAACCCTAGGATTTCCTGAGTACAATCACACTGCACTCGTACCCTCACGACTCGACTGACTCCTCCTCCGCAGCCTCGACTGTTGCCTTTGCGCCCTCTTCATCTTCGGCCCTCGTCCCTCGGATGCGCACGCAAGCCTCCAGTCTGCCTCCATGCCACCATTCACGTACGCCTCGAAGTCCGCGCCCATCATCTCATCGTCCCTGCACTCCATGGTCCCTCAGATGTGAACGCCAGCCTTCAGCTGGCCTCCATGCCATCCTTCACCGTACTGAGGTCGTCCAGTCAGGTTCATATGTGTAACCTGTACAACCTGCACACTCAACATACGCTTATCAAATACAAGGGTAAACCTAACTTAAACGCTTTGCCCAAACATCAAAACCCATGGTCACTCCGGACCATCTTAGGGTCGATTGCTCCAACACAAATAGCATCCCATACAAACATACAATGCCATAGAAAAATATTTGATCCCATAGTTGAAGCTAACCCTAATCCCTCAGCCCTAGAGTAGCTCTTGGCCGAAACCTAATGGTCCATAAATTCATAGAAAAATTCTTATAAAACATAATTACTATCCATCATGTCATAGGGAAAACAAATTAAACATGTTGAATGGTTAGATCAAGTTCCAACCATGGGTTAGGGGTCTTGGCCGAAACTTATAAGGACCATTAAGCATGTAAAAAATCACATGAATCACCACTAACATCACTTACATCATAAGAACACATAAGAACCATCATTAGAGAGTTAAAACTAATCTTAGCCATGGAAACATGAAGGTGGCCGAAACCCTATAAGTCCTCCTTCATGGATTTCTCAACTTAGGTCTCAAACAAAAACTTAGATCATAACAATATCAATGAAAACCATTACACCACAGGTGAGGGAATCTTACCTCCCTTGATCTTGCTTATAAGCCTTGAATAGAAAATAAAAAGAAACCTCCTTGCTCCCAAACTTCTCCTTAGCCCTTGTAGCCTTGTAGAAGGCTTTGGATCTTCAAGATGGAGCCCTTTGTGAAGCTTTTCCAAGGGAAGAGAAACCTTGGTGGTTTCGGCTAGGAGAAAGAAGAAGAAAGAGAGGGGTGGCCTTGGTGGAAGAAGAGAAGAAAAGTAACTCCTTTGTCTCTTCCATTCTCCTCTACCCCTTTTATACCACATGAATGGGGGCAAGTGAAGGATCATGGTGTCTCTCCTCTTGATGACTCTTCACTTTCCTAAGCCATAACCAAAATCCTCTTCATTCTCTCATAGCACTCCCTTGCTAGGTGAATTGGTTAGTACATGCATGGTGGTAGGCTAGGTTCAAGGTTCATTCCTTGGTGCATGCACTTTATTTTTATTTTATTTTTTTTATCATTTTTCAAAAATTCCCCTACAATTCACCCATAATCATGCTAATATTCCTAATTAAAACTCATTTATATTTATATTAAATTCTACCTAAAATCCACTAATAATCATGGTACTAGAAAAGTACATATAAGGCCCATTAGTATTTAGCTTCTCAATTAAAAGGGGAAATCATGGGTTACTAATCTAAAGTTCATACTAGTATCCCTAGGTTTCTCGGAAACTATCTAGACATGATCAATATTTTAAGGAAAATATTGAGAAAATTTTCCGGATCGTTACAAGACCTATCTTCCTGGGTAGGGAATCTAGGGTCAGTATTAAGAGTCTGAGAGGTACCAATCTTAGGATGTTTTCTCTTACTCCTATAATCAAAATAAGTATGTTATTTATTAAAATCATTTTTTTAAGATTTAGATAATTATTGAGGTATTTTCGAATGATTATATAAGAAATGACAACTCGGTTGATTGACACTATACTGGGTTTGAGAATAGGGAAGAAGAACTGACTTGATCATCAGTTTCAGGCGCCTAGAGCTGAAGCTCTAGGTGCCTTATATAGGCAGAGTTTAAGCGCTTGCGCAAGGTTTTAGGCATTCAAATTTTGATTTTTACAAGGCGCTTATAAGGGGATTTGATGTTTGGGGCGTCTGGACAAAGTATTTTTAAAAAAATTATACAGTTAATTTTTCTCTTGAAAAAATTTGGTCTAACTAGTGTTAGATATGACAAGGTAATTTCGATTAATTCCACTTAGCTAAGTAGGCCAAATATGATATGTCTTACCCTGCTTGACTTCATAGACTAAGTTTTTCCTAACGTACTATTATTTCGTCCCACCCTGATACTAGGTTATGCAATGTCAAAGAAGCCTAAGTTCTTATCTAACCATTATAAATTAAGAGAAAATTTAACTAGACATGCATGCAAGGAAAAATAGTAAATCAATCAAACGTGTATATCAAGAAAAGAAAAGATAGATTTTCTATTGGCTCCCTTGGTCATAACCTTGATAAGGTCTATCATGATCATTGAAGATCCAATAGTAGTTTCATCCAACTTGATTAATCAAGCCTGTTTTAGGAACTCGTGCTTGGACTTGATTTCTATTTCGATTTAAAATTGACAATTAAGATTTAAATCGTGAGTTACCCTTTATTCTAGTCCAAATCAATTGTATACAATCATTTGTTTTCCAAATATCTTATCAAAATATTTTCCAATGAATTTCTAAGTTTTTTTACTTGAATTTTCAAAGTGAAAATTTTCCTCAAGTTGTTGAACTTAAGTTTCCACTTTGAACTTGTTTAGTCAAAAAAACTTCGGTTAGTCTCCTTCTTATGGGCTTTTACCTCTTTTGGAGTGACAAAATTAGGACATTGGATTTAGCTAACTTACAAGTTAAATACAAAATTAAGTTATACAATTTAGCTACTAAAGCAGGATTTATATTGTTGTTTGGTCTTTCAGAAACAGATATGGATCCGTGGCTTCTCTTGAGGCCTCTGATTTGGTCTCAGACTTGGTGTTGATTACATGCTCCCGTGTTGATAATGCGAGGAAACTTGCTTGGCTAGTTCTTCTTCCTTCTTTCTTCTTTACGTCTTAGCTTCTTTCAGATTTGGACACTCCGACTTGAAGTATCCTTTTTGGTTGCACCCGTAGCAAGTTACCTCGGACTTGCTTATTGGAATCTAACTCAATCATGATTGAGTGTCCTTCGATTAAATCATTGTTGGGTGAGTCCTTTTTCCTTGTTGCATAATTTTCGAACAAGATTGATTAGTTCGATGGTGATGTCGTCATTATCTTCATCTTCATCTTTATCTTGATTTTCCTTGCAATCAAAGCAATCCTTTTCTCAGCAGGGCACGCATTAGTTGTTGGGGTTGCAAGATTACAAATAAAGTCCCACATTGAAAACACAAGAGGAATATCATGGACTTATAAGGAAAATATATCTCCATTAGTATGAGATCTTTTGAGTAAAGCCCAAGAGCAAAACCATGAGGGCTTAAGCCCAAAGTGGATATTATCATACCATTGTGGAGATATCTAAATTCCTTGAGTCCTAACTATAAGTACCATTGGTTGATTTTGATACGGTCAACTGAGTCAAGTTAAGTCTTGTATAGTTTGATCCTTGTGTCTAAGTGTGTAGGAGCTTAGGAGAATAAGAAGTCGAGCGGAAGACACAATAAGCGAGAAAGATAGCATGAGAAAAGAGCCGAAGGGCTCGATGCATCTGAGGTATGAAGAAGCTACGAAAGAGTATATCAGTGGATGAGAAAGGTGTGTGCGACATCCGAGGGAGGGACGAGAAGTCGGGGAGGAAGTTTGTTCGAGAAAAAGGCCAGAGTTGAGTTCGGGTGAGTTCAACTCTAGATGGCCAAAAATCACCCAAGCGGACGAAAAAATCAATGCGAGAGTTGACTTTAACCAAAAGGTCAACTGAGGTGCCTCGGATACCTTTGAGGGTGCCTCTATTAAGTAAAGTCAATATGCGCAAAAGAAGAACTGAGGTGACTCAGTTGTGACTGAGGGCGTCTCAGTTCCAAGGCTCAGTTGTGACTAAGGGCACCTCAGTTTAGAACTGAGGCACCCTCGATCGGAACTGAGACATCTCAGAACGAAATATTATCAAAAGTGAACGTTAGCTGTCGTGAATAAATGTTACCCATTAAGGGCGCCTTGGATCACAACTAAAACTGCTCAATGCCATGGCAGTACAATGATAACTTACTTTGTTGGGTTATAAATAGTCTCTTAGAGCTAAGATTAAGAGATAACAACTTGTTTGAAATATCCTACTCTTTCTCAAAGCTTTTATAAAATTGTAAGAGACTTCTTTGCCTATATCAAAGGAGAATTCTAGTGAAGCTTTTCAAATACTTTGGATTAGCAACCTTTCCGATTGTAACAAAGTAAACCTAAGTCTTTTACTCTAGTATTGTGGTTCATGTTTATTTTAATTACTTAATCTAATTATCCATCCTAGCAGGGCACTTCACCCCTTCTAGCCGGTCTCATCGGGACCTTCAATTGGTATTAGAGCGAGATTCGATTTTGAAAGATTAACTGTCAAATAAAGTAACAAGTCGATAGCCGAAACTAGCATACACCCTCCTAAGTTCAAGGGGGAGTTCGCGACATGGAAGACTAAAATGGAGGTATACTTTAAAAATGATTTTGAAGTTTTACTAATAATCAAATATGATTTTGAAGTACTTAGAAATGAGAATAGAGATAAAAGAAGAGCATCTTTGGAATAAATAACAGTCAGACTCTATGGCCAATACTAAAGCAAAATTCCATCTGCTAAGCGTACTCCTAGCTTAGGAAGTCAATTGGATCGATGCTTACTTTTCAACAAAAGAACTATGAGAGAATTTTCTGAAATTGCATGAAAGAACATCAGAAGCGAAGCTAGCAAGACGAGACTTGCTCAGGAGTCAACTAATGAATCTCCGAATGAAAGAAAGAGAAATAGTAGCCCAACTTCACACAAAGATCAAGGAGCTAATCACCAGACTAATGAATCTCGAAGAAACGATAACAAACCTAGATTCGCTAAGCTATGCTCTAAATACCATTCTGAGAACACTAGAGTGGATGTCGAGAGTCAACTCCTATTACATCTCCAAAAATCTCGAGATAAGTACTCTAGAAAATTTATTTTCGATTTTTGAATTTCACAAGTCTTGATGTGCATAAAGAAAAGGAAAGTTGGAAAATATCACCCTAAATACAAGGGAAATCAAACCGGATAAAGAATCTTCAACTGATGAAGAGGAAACGACATACATAGTAAGACAACTAAATAAGTTTTTTAAATATAATAAATTTAATAAGATATAGGATAAGAAATATTCTCTGAGAGGAAGAAAAGTTTGATACTACAATTGTGTTAAAGAATGACACATAAAAGATAATTGTCCAAAGTTAAAGAATAAAAAAGTAAACAAATTCAAGCACAAAAATCTGAAGGCAACATGGGACGAGTGTCATGCCTTAAGCCTGATGCTTACTCGAAAAATGGACAACATTTCCATTGTATAGACAACATATGGATCATGAATACAATAACTACACGACTATACAACACATAACATTTGCCCATACAATTGGAAATAAAAGAAAAACTTTAACCAGGCAGTTCAATACTACAACTCACACGGCTGGATCAACAGCCACGCAGTTTAAGCAATCCACGCAGCTGAAATAAAATAAAGACATCACAACAGAAACCAAATAATCACGAGGAAACAAAAAAGGACTACAAGCGAGCCAGCCCAGCTTGACACAACAACTACAAAACCAGACAGAAGTAGTCACAAGGCTAGAATACAAGTCCACAACATAATAATACAAAACCCAAACCATAAAGCTAATGTACCCTCGGTGTAATATGGGACTGACAGTCAAGATAGTCCAATCGACTCCATATCGTCTACATGCTACCAGAGGAAAACAAAAACATACCAAGCGGTGGTAAGTTCAGGTGACTCCGCGGTAATAGAGAAATAGACAGTGTATGGATAAAATAGTATAAGAAAATTAAGCATATACAGTCTCACAAGTAATATTAGAATATGAACATAACCATAATTGACATAATAACAACATATACCAGAACGGGTCTAACATGTATGGTATTATGATTGATAAAATTTGAGATCTGCAATAGATTAGTTCAAAACCACATGAGCGATAACAAATGCATAATAAACTTGATACATAAATCTCTATGTGCATGTCAACAATGTGCATCCAAACATAGCTCAATCAAATGCAACAAACACAAACAAATGCAACGATGCATCATATGCACATGATACAATGTCACGAGCCACCTTCTATACGCACTCTAGCTACCGCTACACTGAATTGCGAGTGGACAGGATGTTGTGGAGGAAACCCCGCTCTAGGACCTCGGGGAAAAAAACCACTAGGAAGTGTCACCACTCTGGAGGAAAAATTGCTCTAGGACCCTAGAAAAACCAAAGGGGAGTGCTACTACTCTATATGGCCCCAGAAAAATTATGGGGGGAGTGCCAGGAGCTATAATCAAACTCGGGAGCTAAAACCAAGCTCCATAACTCCTAAGACCAAGGAGTATAACCCCTAAATCCAAGGGGGAAAAATACTAGGCAGCTAAAATCAAGCTCGGGAGCTAAAACCAAGTTCCATAACTCCTAAGACCAGGGAGTATAATTGACGATCCATCTCATCCACCACGGAGCAAAGGGTCAACAACATGTAACAATGCTAGGAATATGACTGATAACCCACCTCAACCACTAGGGAGACAGTGGTTGTCAGTATACAACAATACAAAGATAGTGCATGATACCAATGCACATTGTTGGAACCCGGATGGCTAGAGAGGGGGGTGAATATAGCCAAACACTTTGACCTTTGGCACTTATTAAATTTCTGCACTCAACCTTATCAGTAGCACAGCGGAAGAAACAATGGAAACAAAGCAGTGCAAAAAACAAAAATAGAAAACGAAGGCAAACAAACACAACTAGCAAGATCGCTAACAAGGAGGATTTACAAGGTTCGGGGATAACTTGCCCCTACTCCTTGGCGAGCCCTTAAGGTGAGCAATCCCTTGATCGTCGACAGATCAAGCGCCGGTTATCACCGGATAGAAAGCAACCTCCTTCTCGATGGAGAAACCTCTCCACAGCGTTTCAATCATAATATATATTTAAGCACAATGAAACAACAAGAAAGATCTTACTTAGCACTTAGCAAAGACAAGAACACAGCAAGCTTCCTCAGAGCTCCACCCAGCGACGATCTTACGCAAGAGCCCTCTCCTCGTGTCTTCTCGCTGTTGGACTCGGAGTTTCTTGTTCCCTCCTTCAAGCGCTCAAGTAATGAATGGTTGCTTCACAGATTGTAGTTGCTTGCACAAGATGATGGAACTTCAGAACACGCAAGCAAGATGTGGAGAACACAAAGACGTAGCAAGAACTCAGTTCGCGAACTCTAGAACTCTGCTTCAACGAAGCCTTCTTCCGCCCTTTTGTTTCTCCACTCAGCACCAGGTGACAGCATCTCCTGCAGCCTCCAACTGCTTCCCTGCCAACGCCAGCTACCACTGAGCCCTCCTTGGACTTCCTGAGCTCCCCTCAGCCAAGCTCCAGTCAGCAGCTCCAGTCTGCAGCTCCAGCCGTTGAAACCTGAGATGGAAAACGGACAAACCTGCTCCAAGGAAAGCCTCCATTGACTTCTCCTTGAGTGTTTGAATCCTTCTCTGTCACCTGCAGCTTGATCAGAGTATTAGAACAGCATATCACTCAGTAAATCAAGAATCAGAAGTTAAGCGCAGAGAATCGGATACGTTCAGACGCGATCAGAGCGTCTAACAGTGCATTTTGAATTAAAGTGATCGGTCACCGGACCGATCAGAGAGCCTCCTGATCGGTCACCAGACCGATCAGGCTTGGTCTAGACCGATCAGACTCCGTCCTGATCGGTCCCCAAGGCTCAATTAGAAATCGCGATTTCTTTGGGACTCTCCTGGATCGATCACCAGACCGATCCCAGGTTGTGGGTCGATCACCCGACCGATCCACCCCTTTATCGGGCAATTTCTGAGCTTCGCAGTCCAGACCTCCTGATCGATCACCAGACCGATCAGGTCGTGACCAGACCGATCAGGCTCCGTCCTGATCGATCATAGAGAGGAACCTGGGATGCTGGATCGTTCTCCAGAACGATTTGCACAGTGATCCTGATCGGTCACCAGACCGATCAGGAGCAGTTCAGCAAGGGAACTCAACCTCACTGTTTGCTCCCTGATCGGTCACCAGACCGATCAGGAGCAAAGCAATGGGTGAAACGCATACTCCCTGATCGGTCACCAGACCGATCAGTCATCGCTGGATCGGTCACCAGACCGATCCACGAAGGAGCACCGTGCCAACTCCCTGATCGGTCACCAGACCGATCCAGGGGCTCCAACCTAGCCCTCCAAGCTAAGGTTTCATCCACCTTAGCCTTCCAAGCTAAGGATTTTTCACCTAACCCTCCAAGTTGGGAATTTGCACCTAACCCTCCAAGTTAGGACTTTTCACCTAGCCCTCCAAGCTAGGACTTTTCACCCAACTCTTCCGGATTAGGAATTTCCAAACCTAGCCCTCCAAGCTAGGACCTGACCCTCGAAGCCAGGACTTTTTCACCTAACTCTCCAAGATGGGAATTTTCACCTAACCCTCCAAGTTAGGACTTTTCACCTAGCCCTCCAAGCTAGGACTTTTCACCCACCTCTTCCGAATTAGGACTTTTCACACACCTAGCCCTCCAAGCTAGGATTTTCATCACCTAACCCTCCAGGTTAGGATTTTCCAACACCTAGCCCTCCAAGCTAGGATTTTCCATACCATGTCTGATCCCCGACCAGGACTTAATCATAATCATCATAATCAACCTAAACTAAAATCGATGTCAACACCAAAACAAGAATCAAGGTCAGACTGCATCAACAATCTCCCCCTTTTTGTTGTTTGACAATCCGATTTTAAGTTTAGGGATTCTCAATTAATTTCTCAACTTCCAGAATCATAGGGGAATCAAGATCCTCCCCCTACAATATAATCATCCTAAACTTAACCAACCAACACTCTCCCCCTTTTTCGAATACCGAAAAGGGGTCTAGAAGGGCTGTTAAGTTTAAACCATACTCTCCCTCAACCCTAGGGGTATCCCAAAACAACAAAGATTTGATTGGTTTTTGATAAGCATATGAATACATATGACAAACAGATATAGGCATGGCAAAACAAGCATATGTATCATATGAGCATGACATCATAAGCATGAACATAGCTATGTATTAAATATGCAGATAGTACAGCATAGCAGCAACAATAAGCATACGCAAATAAAATAGACATGCAAGGCAAACTTAGAAAAATCAAAGCATAAACCATCCAGAGAAATAACAAGACGCAAGACACATACATCAAAGTCAAAATATGTGTGGCACAAGGCCACAACAGATAAGTCATGGGGCATACAGCCCAAAAGTCACACAACTAAACAGTCAAATACACTGATCACCAGGAGAGGCAACGGACATCCAAACTCAACCGTCAGCGAGGGGGTCGTCATCGCGCATGAGATCATCTATCGTGGCATCAGCAGACCCTGGTGCAGCACTGCCTGAAGGAGCATCCCCTGGAAATGTATGGCGGCGTCACCCTGCGTACCAAGTCTGCTGCAATGCCTGGACCCCAGAGACAGTAGACTCTACACCGGTCAATCGGCGATCAAAGGAACGGAAATCCGAGCGGACCTCCTCTCGATGGAGCTCCCTCAAATGAATATCCTCCTGGAGGATCCGATCCAGCTCGGAGATCTGCCATCGTAGATCTGGGTCAGACTCATAGTCGTACTCAGCGTCAGCAGCAGGAGCCTCATGAGGTGCAGCAGCCTCGGGTAGTGCCTGAAAATGTGGTGCTCCGCCAGGTAGGTCATCGAGTCCTCTCCCATCCTTCCAAACCAAGGCCCCATCGCGCTCACTAATAATAATGCCAAATTTCGCAAAAGCCCGCCGACCGAGCCGACAATCCTGTTTGACCATGGGCACGGTCCTGCCTTTGGTGACATCAACACCAACTGACATAAGTCAATCAGTGATGACATGACCAAATAGCATGTAGACCGTGCGACGGCTCAGCTCTCGATAGGATAGGATAGACTGGAAGATGCTCTTCATGATATCGAAGTCCATCCGGCGGTGCATGCCGTAGAGCATAAGGCAATGGTAGGGTCGGATCTCGGTCAAAGGCTTTGAGGTGATGGGCAAGATGCAATTTGTGATTATCTTGAAAATGATGTAGTCAACTAGAGCAAGTTGTAGGGCTGCAAAAGTAGGAAAATCAGGACCCAACTCATCAAGCCCGGCGGGGCGAGGATGACCAAAGAAATACTGATAGATGGAGTCGGGGGTAACATCTGAAAAAGGTGTCAATAAAGGATCAGGAAGCTCAGGGTAGATTGAATACAGATTCGGTAATCGTCGACCACCCAAATACTCTGCCAAGATCTCGTAAGAAAAATCAAGGTTCCTCTTGACGACTTGAGTGGTGAACTCGAAGCCTCCTTGAGGTCCCTGCTGAAAATTGTTATAGAACTCTGAGACTAGGTCGTAATTGATGGTCCGTTCCAAGGAAAGAAGGAAGCCCGAGTTGTAAAACATGACTATCTCCATGACCGACGGACAATGTTCAGTCAGAAAAGGGATATCAATGGATCGACAGGATAGTAATTTGAAGGTCCTCGATTGGAATGTCTGTTCATAGGCCACATTTGGAAACCGGGAGCTTGAAGGCTATGGCCTTCTGGAAGGTGCAGATGAAGAAGGGGTTTTCCCCCTCGAACTGCCCTCAGCAGCTTCCTTGCCCTTGGAAGATTTTCTAAAGAATTGAATTGATCATACACATAGTTTGAATCAATTGGGCAATGTTGACACGAACATAGGTTGAATAAAAATTCAAGAGTTGATCATATAAAGAGTAATCATAAGGTAGACATTAGATCAAAAAGGAGGACAATAATGAGGCGAAAGATAGATTTGAACATAATCATATGGTGAAGCATGGAAAGAAAGGTCATGGCCAACACAAGAAGATCACGCCACAACACAAAACATGGTTAGCGTTAAAGCATAATCTATGAACTGATTTGAAGGGAAAACTGAGACAAAAACTTACTTAGGTGTCATTGGTGAGGTTCTTGAAATCTGAAAAGAAGAAAGGCTTGCGCAGGAGAAACCTTCAGCGCAAGAGAGATCGCAAAGCCCCTCAGCAAGAGAGAACGTCGTAGGACGCAGAAAGAAGACAGAGCTCGGAAGAACCCTCTTAGAACCGCACGCGCACACTCACGAGAGGAAGACGAAGGCACTGGGGAAGCTCTCGCACGAAGTGAAGGTCGCGCAAGTGGGAGGTTTCGGCGCTAGGGTTCGGCAATGAAAGGTTTCGAAGGAATTAATCGGTTGGTGGATCGGTCCACCAACCACAATTTAATGCGTTTGAACGGATCACCGTTCGATCTGATAGCGCCCGGACCGATCAGGCTTTAGCCTGATCGAACTAACCTGGGCCTGATCGGTCGGGTGACCGATCAGGCGCTCTCCTGATCGATCGGCTGATCGATCACCATAGGGTGCCAGATCGGTCTGGGGACCGATCCAGGCTAGCTCAGTAAGTTTGGTCAAGATATCGTAAAGTCACTGCTGCCACTCCGATCGGTCTGTGGACCGATCGTTACAGGATGGAGCCAGATCGGTCCGAGGACCGATCAGCCCTACTCCTGATCGGTCCAGTGACCGATCAGGGTTCCTGAAACTTTCAGATACGATCTGAAACTTTTAGTTTCAGATTGTTACATGATTTCCAAAGGGATTTGGTGAAGGATATCGATCTTGGAAGTCGTCCCTCGTCTATAATTGATCCCCAATCAAGGATCAAAGGTCCTTAGGGTTTGAACAAGTCACTTTGCTCCACCAAAGTGGAGTCAAACTCAACCAACAATCATTCAAACAATTTGTGCCAAATCCAAGGTTCCAATCAAGTTTCCTTGATTGGAATGCCCAAGTATGATCATGGAGCCAAATACACATATGTTATGCATTGGTTTTCCCCATACTTGGTCACCGAAGTGATTATTATCTCGTCAACTTAATTTCTCAAGGGATGCATTGACATTTTGAGAAATTTAGTTGATCCTAACATCTCACCCCCATTTCTAACAAACAAAAACGTTTTGATAAACCTTATAGTTTGTGTGAGATGTCCCCAAAGTTAGCCAATTGTTTCCCAACAATTCGAAATAATCATGAAGGGTTTTGTATGCATTTAGGAAAACTATGAAGTGCGACACATTCCCAACTCCCGTCTTAGGAAATTAAATTCATTTTCGGAGAGTGGTTTAGTGAAAATGTCAGCTAAGTTTGATTTGGACTCTACATGTGAGAGTACAATTTCTCCCCTAGCCACATGATCTCTAATGAAGTGGTGACGCACTTCAATATGTTTAGTCCTAGAATGATGGACTGGATTCTTGGTTAGGTTAATTGTGCTAATGTTATTGTTGGATCGAGAAAACCGATAAAGGGGGGGTGAATATCGTAAATCGTTCGAAATTTCGTAAAGAGCAATTGCACAGCGGAAGTAAAAATAAACACAACACAGAGACACAGTCGATTTTACTTGGTTCGGAGCCTGTGTCGACTCCTACTCCAAGGCCCACGGTCGTTGACCGTTTACTTTGGGCAATTCTATATGAAGCGCAATAATAGTTACAGAATTTGGTTACAAAGTAAGTGCACGAAAATAATAATAAAGAATTGCACTCTTCGTTACCGACGTCCGGAGTGTATTGACTTTTTCGGGGCAACGGGACGTCGTCGGCTCGAGTTGGAGTGTTTCCGGAACAAGGCACGAGCGTAGAAGAGCTTTGAGGCGTTGAAAGAATTGATGCTTGGAAGCCTTGGTCGAGGGTCCTTTATATAGGGCCAAGGGGCGCCCCCCACGTGGCCTTTGATCCGCAAAGGTCTCGGTCAACGTCTATCCTCTGGATCCGCTTTGACCGGGGCGCCCGGAGCGCTCGGGGCGCCCGGATTGACCGGGTCAAGCGTTATCTGCTTGGCTTCGATGGCTTCTGGTTCGAGGCATGCGCATGGGGGCGCCCGGGACGCTGGGGGTGCCCGGGAGCAGCGGGGCGCCCCGCCTAGCAGCTGTTCGAACCCTTTTTTCTTTGACATGTTTTGTATGCACCTTGGGGGCGCCCGGGACACTCCGGGCGCCCTACTCAGCCATTGCCTCTCTCCTTTGAGGCTTTCTGAGCTGCAGACACATGTTCCTTCGGTCCTGCATCCAGGGTTAGTCCAAAACACAATGCAACAATAAACTATTTATTTATACAGCCTTAGTTGTCTTGGTTCTGACTTTGGTCTCCAAAATGGAGTCCTAGGTCGAACCGACGCCTACTGTTCCCTCGACGGGGAACGCGTCCTCACCTACTCCTCTCGGGAGAGTTTACCTGATGCCAGCAGCTCCTTTGGTTGGACTTTTGCCTGACGATCCTTTGTCAGGTCTTGGATACTGGCAATCCTTCGCCAGTTGCCTTGCAGTCCTTCGCTAGGGCTTGGATACTGGCTGTCCTTCGCCAGTTGCCTAGCAGTCCTTCGCTAGGGCTTTGCTACTGGCAGTCCTTCGCCAGTTGCCTAGCAGTCCTTCGCTAGGGCTTTGATACTGGCTGTCCTTCGCCAGTTGCCTAGCAGTCCTTCGCTAGGGCTTTGATACTGGCTGTCCTTCGCCAGTTGCCTAGCAGTCCTTCACTAGGACTTTATCTCTGCACACTAGAGTAACTTGTTAGAAACACAAGTAAGACTTAACTTTTGACCTCTGTTGTCATTATCAAAACACAGGTTTGACTTTGGTGCATTCTGCACCAACAATCTTCCCCTTTTTGATTTATGACAACCTTAGTTCAAAAAGTTAAGTTTAAGCAAGCATGAAAAAAATGTTAATCTTTGTTCCCTCCCCCTGGAAGGAATCTCCCCCTAGATTTTTCAAAAATTCGTGGGGTTAAAAAAACTTTACTTGTACTTTGAAAACTTAAGTTTTAGGTACTTAGGAATCTTAAGTTAAAAGTATATAGGAAGATTTTTGAAACAAGATTTTTGAGTACTTAAAAAGTTTGAGGCTTTAAGTTTCAAGGTACTCAAAGGTTTTGAGAGTGTTAGCTTAAGTACTTTAGTAGGATGAAAAAAAAAACTTAACTACTTAATAATTTTGAAAATTTAATACAGTACTTTTGGAAAACTTAAGTACTTAATAACATTGTACTTAACCAGTTTTGAAAATCTTAAGCTTAAGGTACTTTATAAAAGTTTAAAACTTTTGACAAGCTTAAGTTATAAAATTTTGAATGGCTTGAGTACTTAGCAAAATTTTGAAAACTTAAGTAAAAATTTTGAAAGACTTGAATACTTAGCAAAATTTTGAAAGTTTAAGTAAAAATTTTGAAAGACTTGAATACTTAGTAAAATTTTGAAAGCTTAAGTAAAAATTTTGAAAGACTTGAATACTTAGCAAAATTTTGAAAGCTTAAATAAAAATTTTGAAAGACTTGAATACTTAGCAAAATTTTGAAAGCTTAAGTAAAAATTTTGAAAGACTTGAATACTTAGCAAAATTTTGAAAGCTTAAATAAAAATTTTGAAAGACTTGAATACTTAGCAAAATTTTGAAAGCTTAAAAATTTGAAAGGCTTGAATACTTAGCAAAATTTTGAAAGCTTAAGAATTTGAAAGGCTTGAATACTTAGCAAAATTTTGAAAGCTTAAGTATTTTAAAGGCTTGAATACTTAGCAAAATTTTGAAAGCTTAAGTATTTTAAAGGCTTGAATACTTAGCAAAATTTTGAAAGCTTAAGTATTTTTAAAAAAAGTTTTGAATAAAGAAAAAACTTTTGAATACTTTTTGAATAAAGGATAGATTAAGAAAATTAAATTTTGATAAAGAAAATTAATTTTACTCTCTCCTTTCCTATCTCTCCCCCTTTGTCATATATCAAAACAAATAAATATAGCAGAAATAATGGAAATAAGTAAGATTTTGTTGTACTGAACCAAATCATAATTAGACTTAAACCACAATCATTCAATTTTCTCTATAGGGACCTGTCTAACCCAATTAGCTACTTACTAACTGTTATAAACAGTAGTTTTTGCTAGGGTTAGTCAAATTAAGTGTTTCTGTTCAAGTTAGATTTTCTAAACTTGACACTTAACTTGATTGCTGTATAAGTTGTATTTAGTGCCCCAATTACTGCAGATGCACTGACTTAAAGCATCTTGAATTAAGGCAAAGACCTAAGCATCTCAACCCTTTCTAGGTTATCACTCAAAAAGTACCCTAAGGTGCTTGTGAGATGCTGGCTTCGAAGTCTATAGGTGCATGCAATTCTAGGGTTAGGGCCTAGGCTAAGTCCATTTTCGAAAAAGCCCTAATTTTTGAAGGGGGTAGTTTTGAAATATAGATAAAACTAAGTCGAAAATGAAAACTGATTTTGAAATTAAGTAAAACAGTTTTTCAAATTCTATAAAAAAACATTAATCTATTCTACAGAGCACAATCCTAACTGCCTTCTTAGTGAACTGAACTCAGATTCAGGTAAGGGTTTTGTGAATATATCAGCTATGTTGGATTTAGAGTCAATATGTTTAAGTACTATTTCACCCCTGGTTACATGGTCTCTTACAAAATGATGTTTGACTTCTATATGTTTGGTTCTGGAGTGTTGAATTGGGTTCTTAGTTAAATTAATTGAACTTATATTGTCAATAAATACTTGAGTTTGGGTGTAGTTGAGCTGGAAGTCCTTAAGTGTGTGCATCATCCATAAAAGTTGAGCAACACACTCTCCTAAGGCCACATACTCAGCTTCAGTTGTGGATAGAGCTACACAGTATTGTTTTCTGCTGCACCAACTAACTAGACTCTGACCTAACAGTTGGCAGCTTCCACTTGTGCTCTTCCTATCTAATTTACAGCCTACATAGTCAGAATCTGTGTATCCTGTTAAATCAAAAGTTGAGGTCCTAGGATACCAAATCCCTACATTTAGGGTGCCCTTTACATATCTTAGAATTCTTTTTAGGGCTGCTAAGTGCGTTTCCTTAGCACAGGTTTGATATCTAGCACACATCCCTACAGCAAAGAAGATATCAGGTCTGCTGGCTGTAAGGTACAGTAGGCTACCTATCATACTCCTATAGAGTTTAAGGTCCACTGGTTTACCATCAGGGTCACTATCTATTTTTACATTAGTGGTCATGGGGGTACTTATGCTTTTAGAGTTATCCATTTTAAATTTCTTTATTAACTCTTTAGCATATTTGAATTGATGAACGTAGTTACCATCCCTAGTTTGTTTAATTTGTAAGCCTAGGAAAAAGGTAAGCTCACCAACTAAGCTCATTTCAAATTCTTCTTCCATTATCTTGACAAATTCTTTTAGGAAGTTGGTGTTGGTGGATCCAAAGATTATGTCATCTACGTAAATTTGGGCAACAAATATATCTTTTCCTAGGGTTTTAACAAATAAAGTTGAGTCAATTTGGCCTTGTTTAAATTCTTTAGAAGTTAAGTAAGTTGATAATCGTTCATACCAAGCCCTAGGTGCTTGTTTTAACCCATATAGTGCTTTAGTTAGTTTGTAAACGTAGTTAGGTTTGTCTAGGTCCTCAAACCCTGGGGGTTGTCCTACATAAACTTCTTCTT
The DNA here is from genome assembly GCA_024364735.1 of Boesenbergia rotunda. Lineage (NCBI taxonomy): Eukaryota > Viridiplantae > Streptophyta > Magnoliopsida > Zingiberales > Zingiberaceae > Boesenbergia > Boesenbergia rotunda. The sequence continues at coordinate 361,317 of JAGFNQ010000470.1, forward strand.
TAATAAATCAATTTAAAAAGGCTGACTTTACATCCATTTGATATAATTTAAATCCTTTATGGGATGCAAAGGCTAATAACATTCTAATGGACTCAAGTCTGGCTACTGGGGCATATGTTTCATCGTAGTCTAATCCCTCTACTTGGCTGAAACCCTTTGCTACTAAGCGGGCTTTATTTCTGACTATTTCTCCTTGATCATTTAGCTTATTCCTAAAAACCCACTTAGTATCTATGATGGATTTGCCTTCAGGTTTAGGCACTAGTTCCCAAACTTGGTTCCTCTCAAATTGGGCTAATTCTTCTTGCATAGCTATGATCCAGTCTGGGTCAGGTAGGGCTTCATCTATAGTTTTGGGTTCTATTTTCGATATCATAGCTATTTGACTAAGGTTTCTATAGGAGGATCTAGTTCTGACTCCTAGAGTTGGATCACTCACAATTTGATCGGTTGGGTGACTGAGTCTAGGTTTCTTGGTTCTCCTAGAGCTTGGTTCAGCCTCAGGTCCGGCTGGTTGGTTTGTTGGTTCGATACTTGGTTTAGTTGACTCATTAATTGGTTCAATGGTTAGCTCGTTTAAGGGTTCAATTAAGGGTTCATTATTTTCTTGGTCAGAGTTTGATGAAGTTAAATCAGGATTATTAGATGTTGAGTTGATTTCTTCATCAAAAATTAAGTTTGTTGTTTCTTCAATTTTCTTCGTTTGTTTGTTATAAACTCTATACGCTCTACTTGTGGTAGAGTATCCTAGGAAGATACCTGGGTTTGACTTGGACTGAAATTTTCCTAAATAGTCTTTGGTGTTTAGGATATGGACTTTGCATCCAAAGACCCTTAGGTAGTGTAGGTTTGGGAGTCTATGGTAGTACAGTTCATAGGGGGTTTTGTTGTGTCGCTTGTTAATTAAAACCCTATTTTGGATATAACAAGCCGTACTAATTGCTTCTTCCCAAAATTGGTTTGCTAGATTAAATTCGTTGAGCATAGCCTTAGCGACTTCTTGTAATGTTCTATTCCTTCGCTCAACTATCTCATTTTGTTGGGGAGTTCTAGGACATGAAAATTCATGTAAGTACCCATTTACCTTACAGAATTCCTCGAATCGTTGATTTTCAAATTCTCCCCCGTAATCACTCCTAAGTCTTTTAATTTTAGTGTCGTTTTGATTTTCAATTAGTTTACAGAATTCATTAAATAAGTTTAGGGTTTCATCTTTGGTTTTTAGAAACCTAACCCAGGTAAACTTAGAGTAATCATCAACTATTACTAAGCAGTATCGGTTCCCGCTTAGTGACTTGGCTCCATGTGAATCAAACAGGTCAAGGTGTAGGAGCTCAAGTGTAGTTTGAGTTAAATCAGATTGGGTTAGTTTGTGATTGGATTTGGTTTGTTTACCTTGATTACATGAGTCACATTTTAGGTTTTCATTATTTTTAATTTTGGGAATACCTTTGATTAAACCAAGTTGGGTAATTTTTGAGATAGTTCTTAGATTGGTAGACCTAATCTCCTATGCCAGAGGTTTGATTGTTCTAATTGTGTTAACATACATTTGGGTACAAGGAGAAGATTTATAGTGTATACATTGTTTTTCCTAGTGCCCTTAAGTATGATTTCTGAGTCTTGTTCATTTCTAATCAGGCAATTGGAATTGTTGAAAGTAACTATATAACCAGAATCACATAACTGACTTATGCTAAGCAAGTTAAAATTAAAGTTTTCAACCAATAGAACTTTCTTAATAATGAAATCAGATTTAAGCTCAATATTACCTGACCCAATTACCTTGAGTGTAGCATTATTGCCAAATGCCACTGAGCCTAGGTTTTTGAGTTTGAGCTTGGTGAACTTCAATTTATCTCCAGTCATGTGTCTGGAGCAACCGATATCCAACATCCATTGGTCCAAATCTTTATGTTCCTACGCATAAAGAATTTTCTTGATTTGGATCAAATTAGAATCAGAAATAGCTTAAATTGAGTTTCACTGCCTAGTATGTCTCACCCAAATCTAGGGTTTTCAACCATGTTAACCTTATAGGTTTCGTGAGACAGGTTTTGATAGTTAAGATTATTTTGAAAATTTTGATTAATTTTGAAAACAATTAAATTCTTGAAAAGATATTTAAATCTACAAATAACTGAAATTTTGTGTTAGATTCGAATTTGACAAAAATTAATTTGAATTTGAATTTCAAAAATTGGCTTCCAGGTCTTGGCGAGGCACTAGGCCTTCTTTGGCCGTAGCCTTATGGGATCATCCACCCTTTCCTTGACAAAGCCTTTTAATGAAATTGCATTTTCAAAATTATTCTTTGAAAAATTTCTGGTCTAACTAGTTTGGGTTTTGGATTGGTAGCTTCGGCTAGTTCCGCCAGTCTAAAGAGACCAAGTGAACTTGATCTTATTAGAGTTGGTTTCCCTAACGTACTGTCATCTCACCTCCACCCAATACTATGTTGTCAAGTTTCAGTTAAGTTTGTTTAGTCCTTAGCTAACCATTCCTAAATCTAAGCATAGTAATTTGCAGAAATTAAATAAACAAGCAATTGCAATCAAGAATTAAAATTATTTATCTAATAATGAATATTGTTTTCAGTTTGGCTCCCCCTGGACTAAAGCTACGGTGATGGTTAGGCAAGATGTGAATTTTGTCCTTGGGGATCCAATACTGATTTGATCCAGTCGGTTTGTTCAGGCATAGTTTAGGTACCCATGCCTGAATTTTACCTCTGGACTGATTCAGTACAACAAGGTAAGATCTTTGTCGGGATTTGGTTCTATAGCCCAGTCCGGATCGATTTAGAACTGATTTCTGTTTTCCAAGGATCATGTCAAGACCCTTGGAACCAGATGTAAATCGTTCTAAAGCTGATCTAAGATCCTTAACCTGAGTTTTCAGGGAGGAGTTCTCATTTTCAAGTTTTTCAACTTGAGTAGGAGTTCCTTCCTGAACCTTCTCGGTTAAGGGTTTAGAGTCAGCTCCCTCTTTCAGGAGTTTTACTTCCTGTCGGAGGGATTCGACTCGGAGTTTGGCTTTTGCCAAATCTCGAGAAAGAAATGAAATTAATTCAGTTAATTGACATCTGTTAAAACCAGTTACCTTAATTTCGCCGTCTTCTGTAAATGTCAGCTCGTCGTCGTCCTGTTCTGATTCGGACTCAGTCTCGACTTTTTCTGAGGCGGTCAGAGCTAGTAGGTTTGATTGGGGTGCTTCTTCTTCTTCTTCCGAGGAAGACTCGTCCCAGGTTGCTTGGAGCGCCTTCTTTCTTCTTGTCTTTTTGACTTCCTTTAAGTTTGGACATTCTATCTTGTAGTGGCCCTTTTTCTTGCACTCATAGCAGGTTACGTTGGGCTTGTTTTTATCACTTGCGGGTTCAGCTGGTTCGTCCTTTCTTCGGCTGATTTTCCGTTTGTTGGTTCGGTTCTTCAGCTCCTTGTAGTAGCTTCGGGCTAGTCGGACCAGCTTCGTTTGATCTCCTTCTTCATCTTCTGAGTCTGAGTTAGACTCGGGTTCAGGTTCAGGCTTCTTCTTCGTTGTCCTTAGAGTTTTACCTGCAACGAAAGCAATACCTTTCTCGACCATATTGGTGTTAGTTTGTTCGTGCAGTTCTAGTTCAGAAAATAATTCATGTAATTTTATTTTTGAAAGATCCCTTGAGACCTTGTATGCATCTACCATAGATGCCCACAAGATGTTTCTAGGGAACGCGTTTAAGGCATACCTTATTAAGTCACGGTTTTCAACCTTGTGACCTATTGTGTGAAGACCGTTCATTAACTCTTGGATTCGTGCGTGGAGTTGGGCTGCAGTTTCGTTGTCGGCCATCTTGATGGTGTAGAGTTTGTTCAGTAGTAGATCCCTCTTACTGATTCGAGTATCTGATGTCCCTTCGTGTAGCTCGATCAGTTTTGCCCAGAGCTCTTTCGCACTGTTGAAGGGGCCCACGCGGTTCAGCTCCTCTTTCGTCAATCCGCATTGAAGCGTCTGAGTTGCTTTTGCGTCGGCTTCTATCTTGCGTTTTAGGGCGTTGTCCCATTCGAGAGTAGCTTTGAGGAAGTCCTTCGGCGTTTCTGGGGATCTCTAGACTTGACTGGATAATGATCCACATGTCCACCTGAGTTTTCAGGTGGACCTCCATACGGCTTTTCCAGTAGGAAAAGTCTTCTCCACTGAAGAGTGGAGGTCTGGCGGTGCTAAATCCCTCTTGCATGGCCATTTGATCTGTAAAAGAAAACTAACAAGAAAATGTCCCAAGACTTGGTCTTGGATTAGTAGTGCGGGATAAGAATAATAAAATATTAAAAAGAATTTAAAAAAAAATCGAATGAGAATAAGAAATAAAGAAAATCCGAAAAATTTTCAAACTGGTGGTTGCACCAAGTTTGAACTTCCCCGCTCTGATACCACTTGTTGGATCGAGAAAACCGATAGAGGGGGGGTGAATATCGTAAATCGTTCGAAATTTCGTAAAGAGCAATTGCACAGCGGAAGTAAAAATAAACACAACACAGAGACACAGTCGATTTTACTTGGTTCGGAGCCTGTGTCGACTCCTACTCCAAGGCCCACGGTCGTTGACCGTTTACTTTGGGCAATTCTATATGAAACGCAATAATAGTTACAGAATTTGGTTACAAAGTAAGTGCACGAAAATAATAATAAAGAATTGCACTCTTCATTACCGACGTCCGGAGTGTATTGACTTTTTCGGGGCAGCGGGACGTCGTCGGCTCGAGTTGGAGTGTTTCCGGAACAAGACACGAGCGTAGAAGAGCTTTGAGGCGTTGAAAGAATTGATGCTTGGAAGCCTTGGTCGAGGGTCCTTTATATAGGGCCAGGGGGCGCCCGGGACGTCGGGGGCGCCCCCCACGTGGCCTTTGATCCGCAAAGGTCTCGGTCAGCGTCTATCCTCTGGATCCGCTTTGACCGGGGCGCCCGGAGCGCTCGGGGCGCCCGGATTGACCGGGTCAAGCGTTATCTGCTTGGCTTCGATGGCTTCTGGTTCGAGGCATGCGCATGGGGGCGCCCGAGAGCAGCGGGGGCGCCCGGGAGTACGGGGGCGCCCCGCCCAGCAGCTGTTCGAACCCTTTTTTCTTTGACTTGTTATGTATGCACCTTGGGGGCGCCCGGGACACTCCGGGCGCCCTACTCAGCCATTGCCTCTCTCCTTTGAGGCTTTCTGAGCTGCAGGCACACGTTCCTTCGGTCCTGCATCCAGGGTTAGTCCAAAACACAATGCAACAATAAACTATTTATTTATACAGTCTTAGCTGTCTTGGTTCTGACTTTGGTCTCCAAAATGGAGTCCTAGGTCGAACCGACGCCTACTGTTCCCTCGACGGGAACGCGTCCTCACCTACTCCTCTCGGGAGAGTTTACCTGATGCCAGCAGCTCCTTTGGTTGGACTTTTGCCTGACGATCCTTTGTCAGGTCTTGGATACTGGTAGTCCTTCGCCAGTTACCTAGCAGTCCTTCGCTAGGGCTTGGATACTGGCTGTCCTTCGCCAGTTGCCTAGCAGTCCTTCACTAGGGCTTTGCTACTGGCAGTCCTTCGCCAGTTGCCTAGCAGTCCTTCGCTAGGGCTTGGATACTGGCTGTCCTTCGCCAGTTGCCTAGCAGTCCTTCGCTAGGACTTTATCTCTGCACACTAGAGTAACTTGTTAGAAACACAAGTAAGACTTAACTTTTGACCTCTGTTGCCATTATCAAAACACAGGTTTTACTTTGGTGCATTCTGCACCAACAGTTATCACATAACACTTGCACACCCTTGTAATTCAATTCATAGTCTTCTAAAGTATGTATCATCCACAACAATTGCGATACGCTCTCTCCCATGGTGATGTATTCTGCCTCAGTCGTGGAGAGAGCAACACAATGTTGCTTCCGACTTGACCAACTCACTAAGGACGAGCCTAAGAATTGGCAACCCCCACTTGTGCTCTTCCGGTCCAACTTACATCCAGCGTAGTCGAAATCCGTATAGCCAATTAAATCAAATGATTCGATATGGGGGTACCATAGACCGACTCCAATTGTGCCTTTGAGATATCTCAAAATTCGCTTAACAGCGATCAAATGAGATTCCTTGGCACACACTTAATACCTAGCGCACATACCCACAGCAAATAGGATATCCGGTCGACTAGCTATGAGGTATAGCAAACTACCTATCATCCTTCGATATTGAGTTAAATTAACGGGTTTACCACTCTCATCATTGTCTAATCTTGTGTTTGTAGCCATGGGAGTGGTTACCTCTTTTGAATCACTCATGTTAAATTTTCGAAGCATTTCTTGTGTATACTTTGATTGGTGCACATGGATACCATCGCGAGTTTGCTTGATTTCAAGTCCAAGGAAGAAAGTCAACTCTCCCACTAGACTCATTTCAAATTCACTCTCCATGTGTCCAATGAACTCATTTAAATAGCCCTTATTGTTTGAGCCACAAATTATGTCATCGACATATACTTAGGCTACAAAAATATTGTCACCATCTCTTCGTAGAAATAGTGTAGGGTCTATTTGGCCTCTAACGAAGCCCTTCTCAATTAGGAATGTCGACAACCGCTCATACCAAGCCCGGGGTGCTTGTTTAAGGCCATAAAGTGCCTTTTTGAGCTTGAACACGTGGTTTGGAAATTCGGAATTCACAAACCCCGGTGGTTGTTCGGCGTAGACCTCTTCTCTTATTAGACCATTTAGAAAGGCCGATTTGACATCCATTTGGTATAATTTGAAGTCACGATGTGCTGCAAATGCTAGCATCAATCGAATGAATGGATTCTAATCATGCTACGGGAGCATAGGTTTCATCATAATCAAGGCCTTCAACTTGACTATAGCCCTTGGCTACCAAGCGTGCCTTGTTTCTAATGATTTCTCCCTTATGGTTCAATTTGTTTTTGAAGACCCATTTGGTTCCAATGATGGTGGTCTTCTTAGGTCTAGGGACTAAGTCCCAAACTTGACTCCTTTCGAATTGACCTAGTTCATCTTGCATTGCAATAATCCAATCGGGATCATTTAATGCTTCATCAATTTTTCTAGGTTCAATTTCGGAAATTAGGGCAACTTCATTAGCCTCATTCCGGAAGAATGATCTAGTTCTAACCCCATGATGGATGTCTCCAACAATTTGGTCTTGGGGATGACTAGAGGCTAATCTAGTTTGCCTTGGTGTTGGTGGTGCTTCGTGAATGGGCTCACTAGACACAAGTTCAGCCTCAGGATCCGGCTGATCTATGGATTGTCTAGGCTCACCGTCATCGGATTCATCACCATCAACAACATTTGGACTTTCATTCAAACTTATTCACCTAAGTTCGAATTGGACTTCGTCTTCTGGTTGACCATTGACTTTTGGAATTTCTTCAAATACAACATCAGAAGACTCCTCAACTAGTCTAGACTTCTTGTTGTAGACTCGATAGGCTTTGCTAACGAGGGAGTACCCGACTAGTATCCCTTCATCAGCCTTTGCCATGAACTTTCCAAGGTGGTCCTTGGTGTTTAGGATGAACACCTTACAACCAAACACCCGAAGGTGTTTGACTGTAGGTGGTTTCCCAAACCAAAGCTCATGGGGAGTCTTTCCTAAAAACCTATGAATGAGGAC
>JAGFNQ010000471.1:0-84878 GCA_024364735.1 Boesenbergia rotunda
CTCCTTGGCGTGCCCGTGAGGTGGGTGATCCCTTGATCGTCGGCAGATCAAGCCCCGAAAAATTCAGATATCAGATACCTCCTTCTCGGTGGAGAAACCTCTCCACAGCAAGTCTCAATAGAATATATGGAATGAAAGCACAGAGACAAAACAAACTTACAGAGCACAATGAACATAAGAAAGAAACACTTCACCGAGCTCACTTAGCATAACTCTCACGCAAGATCTCCCCGCTCTTCGTGTCTGCTTGCTGATGACTCGCCAAGCTCTTCTCTGATTCAAGGTGCTCAAGTTGCAAAAACTTCAAAGAATGCTCAAGAGTATGCTTCAAGGTATGGGATGAATGAGTGTTGTTGCAAGAAGAGATCCAGTTCTTCTTCTCTTCTTCGCCAGCCACACATAACCTGTTGTTGCTGTCGTCAGACGCTCCTCTGCAGCTCCCAGCTGCTCATCTGCAACTGCCCCATCTACACTGACCTCCCCTGGACTCCCTAAACTCTCCTCAGCCGAGCCCCAGTTAGCATCTCAGCTGTTGCAGTCGTCCGTTGAAACCTGAGAAGAGGAAAACATCAAAACTGTGGCACCGAAAGATCTCAGTTGACCCTCCTCCACTATTTGAAATCATCCCTGTCACCTGCACACTTAACAGATGTTTAGCAAATGAAATCAAACGTGAATCAGAGGAAATCAGAGTTATCAGAATGAAATCAGACCGAATCAGAAATCTGACAACGCATTTGAATTAAAGTTTTCAGTTACTGATCGGTCACCAGACCGATCAGAGAGGACCCTGATCGGTCACCAGACCGATCAGGGTAAGCTCTGACCGATCAGGCTCCAGCCTGATCGATCCACAGTGAGAAACCAACGATCGCGACTTTCTTGTGATCGGTCACACTGACCGATCACAGATCGTGGATCGGTCACTGGACCGATCCACAGCATTGTTGGGACTCCCCAGCCTTCGCAGGTCAAATCCCACTGATCAGTCACCTGACCGATCAGGTTGTGCCCTGATCGGTCTAGTGACCGATCAGGTCACTCCCTGACCGATCAGGAGCCATCCTGATCGATTAGGATGAGGAATCCGCGATATTTGATCGGTCAGCTGGACCGATCAAGATTTCTCACGAAACCTACTAACCTCTCCCTGATCGTTCACTAGAACGATCAGGAGCCGAACCAAATGCTTCTGTTCTCTCCCTGATCGGTCACCTGACCGATCAGACTTTCCTGGATCGGTCACCAGATCGATCCACAATAGGGAGTTTGTGCCAACTCCCTGATCGGTCACCAGACCAATCTAGAGACTCCCAATTCAACTCTAAGTCAAGAGAACAACTCCCAAGACTTCTCTAACTCATCTTGGTCCCCCGGACCAAGATTCCGTACCCAGCTTCACTCACCGGGACTTCATTCAACCTAGCTTCATTCGCTAGGACCTGGCTTCACTCACCAGGGTTTCCAATCACCCGGCTTCACTCACCAGGACCTGGCTTCACTCACCAGGGTTTCCAATCACCCGGCTTCACTCACCGGGACCCAGCTTCACTCACCGGGGTTTCCAATCACCTGGCTTCACTCACCGGGACCTGGCTTCACTCACCAGGGTTTCCAATCACCCGACTTCACTCACCGGGACCCGACTTCACTCACCGGGACCCGGCTTCACTCACCGGCGTTTCCAATCACTAGGCTTCACTCACCGGGACCCGGCTTCACTCACTGGGGTTTCTAATCACCCGGCTTCAATCACCGGGACCCAGCTTCACTCACCGGGGTTTTCAATCACCCGGCTTCACTCACCGGGGTTTCAGTAACCCGGCTTCACTCACCGGGAGTCATGCCCAATCCCCGACCAGGACTTAATCCAGATCATCTCATTAACCTAAACTAAAATCGGTGTCAACACCAAAACAACAATCAGTATCAGACTGCATCAACAATCTCCCCCTTTTTGTTGTTTGACAACCCGATTTTATGTTTAGGTATTTGAAGTCAATTGTAATCACATTTCACTATCATAGGAGAATCAGGGTCCTCCCCCTACAACAGTTAAACTCATAATTATCCTAAACTTAACTAACCACACTCTCCCCCTTTGTCAAATACCAAAAAGGGTGTAGACAGGTTGTTAAGTTTAAAAACTACCCCCTCAAACCAGGGTTCTCTCCCATACACAACAAAGGATATGATTAAGTTGAAGACATATGAAAAGATAAAGCATGATAGGGAAATCATATGCATCATATGAAATAGAAGACGACATGAAATAGCACGAACCATGAAATAGCAAGTCATACATGAAAAGTCAGATAGTCAGATGCATAGCAAAGCATCAAAGTATAGTCAAACACATCACAAGTATGTCAGAATCAGAATCAGAATACAAACACAATCAATCCTCGGCTGGGGGGTCGTCCGACTGTATGGGGTCAAATGTAGTGTCATCATCTGGTAGGAAAGGCCCCGGGACAGTACTGTAGGAGGACGCAGCTCTAGGAAGTGTAGGCTGGTATGGATGACCAGCTGCCCAAGCACGCCACACTGCAAACCACGCCTCCTGACCGGAACGCATCCCAGAGACCTCAGACTCAATCGTGAGTAATCGGCGGTCGATAGACTGCACCTCTAAGCGGATCTCCTATCGCTAGAGCTCTGAAATAGAAGCTCATGCTGGATCGTCTGCTCTAGCTCTGCAACCTGCCACCGGAGGTTAGGATCCGACTCGTACTCATTTAATGTGCAGCCGGAGCGGCTGGTACCTGTGCGTGTGCGCCCCGAGGTAACTCCCCTAGACCTCGCCCATCCTTCCATAGAAGGCCCTGGTCCTGAGGTCCGACAATGATGCCAGACTTGGCAAACACACGTCTGCCAAGTCGGCAATCCTGCCGAACCATGGGCACGGTCCTGCCCTTGGTCACATCTATACCAACCGTCTGAAGCCTGTCAGTAATGATGTGCCCAAAAGGCATGTAGACGGTGCGACGGCTGAGCTCTCTGTAGGAGACAATGGACTCGAAAATGCTCACCATGATGTCAAAATCCAACTGTCGGTGCATCCCATAAAGCATCAGACAGTGGAATGGACGGATCTCAGAAAGGGATTTTGAAGTTATGGGCAGAATGCATTGAGTGATGATCTTGTATAGCACATAGTCAACAGGGGAAAGGCGAAGTGCAGCAAAAGTAGGAAAGCCACTATCAAGCTCATCGAGTCCATCCGGCCTGGGGTGGCCGAAAAAATACTCGTATATGGAATCTGGAGTGACATCCAAGAAAGGAACTGGTAAACGAGCTAGAAGGGTAGGAAACAGGGAAAAGCTATTCGGTGAACGTCGAAAGCCCAGATACTCTGAGAAAGTAGAGTAAGTGAAATCTAGGTCTTTCTTGGCCACCCGAGTAGTGTACGCATGAATGCCAGCAGTGGAATAAAGGTTGTTGTAGAATTCGGAGACCAAGTCAACATTGATCTCGCGTTCCATAAAAAGAAAAGACTCCATATTATAGAATTCAATGATTTGTTTGACCGTGGGACAATATTCATAGACAAAAGATCTATCTACGTTACAACAAGGGAGAGGCCTAAATGTAGTGTTGAGGAACTTCTGTTCAAAGTAGGAACTCACAAATCTAGAACTACCAGAGGGTTGGGGTCTCTGAGAGGGTCTAGATGAGGATGAACCCTTTGTTGGATCGAGAGATTACGATAGAGGGGGGGTGAATATCGTAAAACGTTTCAGATTAAAGATAAGAGACTACGCAGCGGAAAATTAAAACACAACGCAAAAACACAAGCGGTTTTACTTGATTCAGAGTCGCGGTCGGCTCCTACTCCAAGGCCCACGGTCGTTGACCGTTTACTGCGGGCAATTCTATATGAATGCAAATGTTACAAAAGATATTACAGTTGTAGTGCAGTAAATGAAATTGACTTCTTCGTTACCGACGCCCGGTGTGGATCGTACTTTCGAGCAGAGGGTCGTCGTCGGCGCTTGAATCTTGAGATGGAAGGTTTCCGGAGCAGCGCGCTTGAGTCGAAGAGCGTAGAAGCGTTAGCAAGTTGTGTCTCAAAGCCTTGGGGGTCGAGGGCTATTTAGAGCAGTCCTGGGGGCGCCCTGGACGTTGCGGGCACCCTCTACGTGGCCTTCGATCCGCAACAATCTCGGTCAGCCCTTATCCCACTCGAGTAGGGTTGAGGCATGATTGTGGGGGCGCCCGGGACGCTGGGGGCGTCCCGGTTGACTTGGTCTGCTGGCTTCTCGGCCGGTTCACTTCGTTGGCTTGAACCCAGGGTGTCCTGGGCACTGGGGGCGCCCGGGACACTGGGGGCGCCCGGGACACAGGGGGAGCCCTAGCCCAGTAAGCCTTTGAAGCGCTTTTTTGTTTACTGCTTTGCCTTGACCTTGGGGGCGCCCGGGACCTCCAGGGCGCCCTACTCAGCTGCTGCCTCTCTCCCTTGAGGCGTTCTGAGCTGCAAAGACTCATTCCTTTGGTCCTGCATCCATGGTTAGTTGCAAATACAATAAAACAAGAATATATTATGATTATACAGCCTTAGCTGTCTTGGTTCTGACTTTGAGTCTCCAAAATGGAACCCTAGGTCGAACCGACGCCTACTGTTCCCTCGACCGGGAATGCGTCCTCACCTACTCCTCTCAGGAGAGTTTACCTTTTGCCAACCGGCTTCTCCGGTTGGACTTTTGCCTAGCAGTCCTTCGCTAGGGCTTAGGTACCAAGCCGTCCTTCGCCCGATGCCTAGCAGTCCTTTGCTAGGGCTTTGTATCCTGGCATTCCTTCGCCAGGTGCCTAGCAGTCCCTCGCTAGGGCTTTGTATCCTGGCATTCCTTCACCAGGTGTCTAGAAGTCCTTCGCTAGGGCTTTGTATCCTGGCAGTCCTTCGCCAGGTGCCTAGCAGTCCTTCGCTAGGGCTTTGTATCCTAGCAGTCCTTCGCCAGGTGCCTAGCAACTCTTCACTTAGGACTTTGTTTCCTGGCAGTCCTTCGCCAGGTGCCTAGCAGCCCTTCGCTAGGACTTTTGTTTCTCCACACTTAGTAAACACATTAGATCATAAATAACACTTAACTTTGAATCCTTTGCCAATATCAAAACAAGGTTCGATATGGTGCTTCCTGCACCAACACCCTTTCCCTTGGAGGTTCCCTCAACAGGTTCTTTGCCCTTAGAAGATTTTCTAAACATTTGATAAAAGGTCAATGGCAACAGATTGGAGTTTAAAAGTCATGGTACAAGAAACAAATTTGAAGTTAAGGGCATGGTATTGAACTTGAACAGATGAATCATAACAAAAACAAGGATCAATTACAATCAAGGTCATGTCACAGATTGAATTGATGAAGTGAACACAAAAATTTGATCATGTAGGGTAAGGTTTAATCAATGAAAAATTTGATCATGTAGGGTAAGGGATCACGGCAAGGATACAGCAAACACACCACAATGTGAAACATGATGATTAGTAGATCATTAGGAAGCACAAAAATCATAATAACTGCAAGAATGATAAGCACCAAATAAAAATCGCACAAAATGCTTACTTTGGTGTCATTCGGTTGGTTGAGTTGGTTGAGAGAAATCACTCGGCTGAGTTGCGCAGAGATAGCACACACAAGTGGCGCTTCGCAAGAAGGAACACAGGAGCAAAAGAGTAACTCACGGCATCCACACCACTTGTGCAAGAAGGATCTCAGGAGCAAGAGAGATCTCAGGAGCCAGAGAGGAACTCCCAGCAGCGCAGAAGGAAAACAATCCAAAGGAACAAGAGCAGAAGCAACTCGAGCGCCAATTCACAGAACTCACGCACAGCAGGGGGAGAAGATCGCAAGAAGCCACGCGCAGGAAGAAGAAACGCAGGAAGAAGATGAAGAAAGGCAGCGATTTGCGTAGGTAGAAGGGTATGAAGTTAATAGGTTGGTGGACCGATCCACCAACCTGATTTAATGCGATCGATCGGATCACCGTTCGATCTGGGGGACCCAGACCAATCAGGGAACCTCCCGATCGGTCTAGCTGGGTCCTGATCGGTCGGGTGATCGATCAGGGAAGCCCCTGATCAGTCTGCCGATCGATTAGGGAGCGAACAGAGAGTTTTGAGCTATTTTTCGTGAACCTCCTGATCGGTCTATGGACCGATCAGAAGGGTGGCCAGATCGGTCGGTGGTCCGAACAAATCCAAGACAGAAGGACTTGAATGGATTGTCGCGAAATTTCATGATCGGTCTATATGACCGATCAGTCCAACCCCTGATCGGTCCGGTGACCGATCAGGGATCGAACAGAAGGTTCTGAACCTTCTGTGAGCTCACTGATCGATCTGTGGACCGATCAGCCAACTTCTGATCAGTCTATAGACCGATCAGATATCAGTAATTGTCTGAAATGTTTCAGAAATCATAGTTTCAGACCTCCTCTCGAATTCTGATAAGATCAGATGGAAGTTTATCGATCTTGGAGGTGTTCCCTTGACTAGAATTGATTCCATAACAAGAATCAAAAGTCCTTATGGATTTAACAACCTCTCGGTTGTAAAAATAAGAACCCAACCAATGAAGTCATAATCAATCAAAAACAACCATCCAATTTGAAACAAGTTAGTATCAAAATAAGTCTCCAATCAAGTTTCCTTGATTGGAATGTCCAAGTATAATCATGGAACCAAATACACATGTCTTATGCATTGGTTTTTCCCATACTTGGTCAACTTAATAATTTTTGTCTCGTCAACCTAATTTCTCAAGGGATGCATTAACATTTTGAGTAATTAGGTTGATCCTAGCATCTCACCCCATGTCTAGCAAACAAAAATATTTTGTTAAACCTTATAGTTTGTGTGAGATGTTCCCAAGTTGCCCAATAATTGTTCCCCAACAATTTGAAACGATCATGAAGGGTTTTGTTCTTTTTCAATCCTATGAAGCACGACACATTCCCAATTCCCTTCGTAAGAAACTAAATTCATTCTCGGGGAGTGGTTTAGTGAAAATATCCGCTAGGTTCGATTTTGACTCTACATATGAGAGTACAATATCTCCTCTAGCAACATGATCCCTAATGAAGTGGTGACGCACTTCAATGTGCTTAGTCCTAGAATGATGGACTGGATTTTTTGTTAGGTTTATCGTGCTTATGTTGTCACACAACACTTGCACACTCTTGTAGGTTAATCCATAGTCCTCTAGTGTGTGTATCATCCACAACAATTGCAATACACTCTCTCCCATGGCGATATATTCTGCCTCGGTCGTGGAGAGAGCAACACAATGTTGCTTCCGACTTGACCAACTCACTAATGATGATCCTAAGAATTGGCAACCCCCACTTGTGCTCTTCCGATCCAACTTGCACCCAACATAGTCGGAATCGGTGTAGCCAATTAAGTCAAATGACTCGGTACGGGGGTGCCAAAGACCAACTCCAATTGTGCCCTTAAGATATCTCAAAATTCTTTTAATGGCAATCAAATGAGATTCCTTGGCACAGACTTGGTACCTAGCACACATACCCACAACAAAAAGAATATCAGGTCGACTAGCTGTGAGGTATAGTAGACTACCTATCATGCTCCAATATTGAGTTAGGTCAACGGGCTTACCACTCTCATCATTGTCTAATCTTGTGTTCGTTGCCATGGGAGTGGTTACTTCTTTAGAATCACTCATGTTAAATTTTCGGAGCATCTCTTGAGTGTATTTTGATTGGTGCACATGGATTCCGTCTCGGGATTGTGTGATTTCGAGTCCAAGGAAGAAAGTCAATTCTCCTACTAGACTCATCTCAAATTCACTCTCCATGTGTCTAATGAATTCATTCAAATAGCCCTTGTTGTTGGAGCCATAAATTATGTCATCGACATATACTTGGGCTATAAATATATTGTCACCATCACTTCATAGAAATAGTGTAGGGTCTATTTGTCCTTTCACGAAGCCTTTTTCGATAAGAAATGTCGACAACTGCTCATACCAAGCATGAGGGGCTTGTTTAAGGCCGTAAAGCGCCTTCTTGATCTTGAACACGTGGTTTGGAAATTCGGAATTCTCAAACCCCGGAGGTTGTTCAACATAGACCTCTTCTCTTGTGAAACCATTTAGGAAGGCTGATTTAACATCCATCTGATAGAGTTTAAAACCTCTATGTGCTGCAAATGCAAGCATCAAACGGATGGATTCTAATCATGCCACGGGAGCATAGGTCTCATCGTAATCAAGGCCTTCAACTTGACTATAGCCCTTGGCTACTAAGCGTGCCTTGTTTCTTACGATTTCTCCCTTATGGTTCAATTTGTTTTTGAAGACCCATTTAGTGTCAATAATGGCGGTCTTCTTAGGTCTAGGGACAAAGTCCAAACTTGACTTCTCTCAAATTGACCTAATTCATCTTGCATAGCAATGATCCAATCAGGATCATGCAATGCCTCGTCAATTTTCCTAGCCTCAATTTTAGATATTAGGGCAACTTCATTAGCCTCATTCCTAAAAAATGATCTAGTTCTAACCCCTTGATGGATGTCTCCAACAATTTGGTCTTAGGGATGACAAGAGGCTAACCTAGTTTGCCTTGGTGTTAGAGGTGCTTCTTGGATGGTGTCACTAGACACAGGCTCAGCCTCAGGGTCCGGCTGAACTTCATGTTGTTTAGGCTCACCATCATCAGACTCATCAGCACCATCTCCAACACTCAGACTCTCATTCAAACCTAGTTTCCTATGTTCGAATTGAACTCCTTCTTCATCTTCTGATTGATCAATTGCTTTTGGGATCTCCACAAAAACAACATCAGAAGACTCTTCAACTAATCTAGACTTCTTGTTATAGACTCGGTAAGCTTTGCTGACGAGGAAGTACCCGACCAGTATCCCTTCATCAGCTTTCGCTGTGAACTTTCCAAGATGGTCCTTGGTGTTTAGAATAAACACCTTACATCCAAACACCCTTAGATGTTTAACTGTAGGTTGAGGATCAGACATCAAAACGGAAAGGGTTTCCACTTGTGGGGGGTATGTGGTCCTTTGTTTGAGGGGGGGATTGTTGGGGTTGCAAGGTTGCAAACATAGTCCCATATCTAAAACACATGGGAAAGATCATAGGCTTATAAGGAATAATGATATCTCCATTGGAATGAGGCCTTTTGGGAGAGCCCAATAGCAAAACCATGAGGGCTTAGGCCCAAAGTGGACAATATCATACCACTGTGGAGATATATAAATTCCTTTTGTCCTAACAGACAAGGACTTCTTTGCTAGTCATCTTAATCCTGACTAGACTTCTCTCTGCCAAACATCAGGTCCTGTTTGGCTTAGTCCTTGGTATAACCTGTTGGTGCAGACAGCACCCAAGTCGAACCTGGGTTTTGATAATGGCAAAGGGTTCAAAAGTTAAGATGTTATGTTTATCTAACATGTTACTTGAGTGTGCAGATTGAAGTCCTAGCGAAGGACTGCTAGGCACCTAGCGAAGGACTGCTAGGCATCGAAACCCTAAGACCTAGCAAAGGACTGCTGGGCACCTAGCGGAGGGCTGCTAGGAGTCGAAGACCTAGCGAAGGACTGCTAGGCACCAAGCAAAGGACTGCTTGGTATCGAAGACCTAGCGAAGGATTAATAGGCACCAAGCGAATGACTGATTGGTACTGAAGACCTGGCGAAGGACTGCTGGGCAAAAGTCCAACCGGAGGAGCCGGTTGGCAACAGGTAAATTCTTCTGAGAGGGGTAGGTGAGAACGTGTTCCCCGTTGAGGGAATAGTAGGCGTCGGTTCGACCTAGGGCTCCATTTTGGAGACCCAAAGTCAGAACCAAGACAGCTACGACTATGAAATTCACTAACATACTTGCTTTATCATGTTTGGTACTAACCCTAGATGCAGGACCGAAGGAATGAGTTTCTGCAGCTCAGAACGCCTCAAAGGAGAGGGGCAGCAGCTGGGTTAGGTGCCTGGGAGGTCCCGGGCGCCCAAGGTGAAAGCCAAACAAGAGTTGAGCAAGAAAATGCTTCGGAAGCTCACTGGGGCAGGCGTCCCCAAGCTCCCGGGCGCCCTCGTGCTCCCGGGAGTCCCCGTGCTCCCGGGCACCCCGGATGCCTCGGGCGCCCTGGATGCCTCGGGCGCCTTGGCCTCAAGCCAACGAAGCGATAAAGTTCAAGTCAGCGAGAAGCCAGCAGACCAAGTCAACCCGGGTGCCCCCTGCTTCCCGGGCGCCCCCGTCAAACCCCGAGCTTGATCCTGGAGGGATAATGGCTGACCGAGTTGCGGATGAGGGTTTGCGGATCGGGAGACACGTGGAGGGCGCCCCCAACGTCCCGGGCACCCCCAGGTGCACTATATAAGGGGCTCGACCCCCAAGGCTTCAGAACACAGTTTTCCAACGCCTCAATACTCTTCGCTCAAGTGCTCTGCTCCGGAAACTTCTGATCTCGAGGTTCTAGCGCCGACGACGACCCTATGCACCGAAGAACGATCCACACCGGGCGTCGGTAATGAAGAGTTAGATTTTAATTGTATTTTTACTGCACTAATACTGTATAAATTCCTGTAATTACTTGCGCGATTATAGTATTACCCGCAGTAAACGGTCAAGGACCGTGGGCCTTGGAGTAGGAGCCGACCGCGACTCCGAACCAAGTAAAAAATCTTGTGTTCGCATTTGTGTTTATTTATTTCCGCTGCGTAATTTCTCTCAATCTAATCCGAAACGGTTTTACGATATTCACCCCCCCTATCGTATTCTATCGATCCAACATAACCGACCAACCCTAGGTTCTCTGCCAAACATCAGATCATGTTTGGCTAACCCTTGTTCTAACTGACCAAACCTCGGTATATTGTCACACATGTCAGATCTAGGTTTGATCACTCTATCAAACATCAAATCCTATTTGGCTAACCCTTGGTTAACCTAACCAACCCTGGGTACTAATCACTCTGCCAAATATCAGGTCCTGTTTGGCTAACCCTTTGGTAAAACTGATCAAACCTAGATTTACCCTACCAAACATCAGGTCATATTTGGCTTAACCCTTGATCACTTTGATTAGTCCTAGATAGATTATCAAACATCGAAACACTAGAGGTTGGCTGTTCATGTTTGATGCTTTTTGCACCAACATTCGATGCCAATGCCAAATCTCTTCTTCTTTAGACATGAAACACTTAGCAAACGCATTAGTAGCACCAAATAATTCAACTTGGTAAATGTTTTCCTTTCTATGACCAATAAGCATGATAGTGTTTAGTTCATTATGCTTAATTAGATATTGAGATGAGTCAAACTCAACTCTATATCCTGAGTCACATAGTTGACTAACACTTAAAAAATTGAAGGTCATACCTTTCACTAATAGAACATTCTTAATTATAAATTATTCAGAAATTTAAATATCTCCTATTCCAATAACTTTCAATTCACCGCTATTACCAAAGAAAACAGGACCTTTATTTTTGTTCTTCAGTGATGAGAATTTTGATGAGTCTCCCGTCATGTGCCTAGAGCATTCGCTATCATTAAACCATGTTGTAGGATGCTCCCCCTTGGCGCATGCCTGTTCAAATACGATGAACTAAATATTTTGGTATCCAAATGTTGGGTCCAATATTATCGACAATATATTGCTTGGGTACTCAAGCTTGCACAGTTTTAACTTTTAAAACATGGTTTCTACTAACTAGAGACATAAAGTTAACTTCCTTATCCTTTGATTTATACCCTAATCCTACCTTGTTATAAACTACCTATTGACTTCCTAATATCATGTCCAAGTATTTATAACTTGAGGTAAATTTTTCCAATGTACTCCTTGTTAGTAGGAGCCCTAGAGCCAATTATGTGATGATTGACTAGGGACTTTTTGTATCGTATTCTATCATTAATAAAGACATGTTTAGTTATTATACTTACTTTATATTTGTGTCAAATAACTATGTATAATAATGTCCTTAGGTAGTAGGTTCTTATCTACATTATATCGATTGGTTGAACCGATAGTGAGATGATATAGAGAACACGATACTAAATCATTCCTAGTCAAGCATTAATATTCAAGGACAATATTAATGCATGGAGACTAGCATGTAGGTCAATTGATGACTTGAGCTCACAAGTCATGGATATGTGATATCAAGTTGACACATGGGTATACATTAGAGAATGTGTATTGAATTGATCCGCCATGAGAAAGTTTCATAGATTGTCATATGAGTGTCATAAACTTTCTCATGTGACTATTAGTAGGAATAGTCCTTAGACCTGAAGTCACTACTGTTCCCTACATAAGGAGTTATGTACTTTGGTATCGTCAAACGTCACCTGTAATAGGGTGGACTATAAAGGCGATCACTGGGTATGTAATAAATTATGCAGAGGGATGTGAGTGATGTAGATGGGATCTATCCCTCCCATATGACGGGATTGATATCTGTGGGCCCCTTGATCGAGTAGGACTACTAAAATGCATGACCATGCTCAAATGAGTCAATATGAGATATTGTGCTCATTTGTTTGAGTGAGTCTACTCGGGGATCAAGAAATACAAAGATTAATCGAGGATGACACGGTCTATGCCTCATTGGTCAATCTAGATATCAAGGATAGAAGGACAAGGTCATACATTGTCATAGTCACGGAGATTAAGTCGGATCTCGACTTTCTCGTCACTTGGGTAGCAATGATGCATTGTTAGATGCCGCTCATTGCTTATGTGTCTATAGTGGTTTAGACACATTTCCAACATTACGAGAACCTATTGCATCACACACTAAGGACACGATGCTTTAGAGATTAATTAATCTTAGTTTGACTAAGATTGGATCCGAATTGGATTAATTGAGTTAGACTCAAGTGTAGGATTGAGTCTAATTTGAGTTAGACTCATCTAGATTAGACTCAACCACTTAATTATGGATAATATTCATTAAATGGTTTAATGAAAATTATTTAAGAGGAAGGCTAGGAGACATTCTATTCATTAAATGAATAGAATAAGAGTCTCAAGGGATACCAAAAGGCTTGGTATTCATTGGGTTTTATTAGCATTAAGATGAGAGGAGCTCAAGGGACAAAGACCCTTGGTATTCATTAGATGAGTATAAATATCCCCTCTTGTCAAAGGCTAATGGTGAGCACTTCTCTTCTTCTTCTTTCTTCCTCCTTGTCCAAAACTCTCTATTGGAAGTTCTTATGCTTTGTGAACCATCCCAAGTTACTTGCACAACTAAGGTGGTTCCCCTATGACGCAAAGGTCGTGTTCATGTGGATACGCATAGAGGCATGGACACTTGAACGTGCAAGAGATCCGGCATACCTCGGATAAGCGGGATAAGTGAAGGGCACGCGCCAAAGGTATACCTATATAATAGGATTTTTGTAAATTCACTTTGTATGAGTTTTTTTCTCATGGATCGCTCAAGGGATCTTATTTCTGCTGTGAATTTTAAATATTTTTACTCATAGATCCCTACACTTCTAAGATCCTCTACTTGGAATTTCAAAGATGCATTTCATTTTAAGCATCACTTTTGGAATCAACATCTTCATGATGTGTACATGCTTCACATGGCATATGATCAATTTTGAGTAATTTCAATTTATTTTGTAGTTCTTTGACTCTAACTTTTGATCTAGATAGAGCATTTGTCAAACATTCAATAGTAGCATAGAGCTTATCTAATTTAGATGAAGTTACCTCATCATCACTAGATGATGACTCACTAGATGACTCGACTTCATCTTTATAGTTTTCTTCATCTTCACTACTCTCAACATTGTTCAAAGCCATGAGAGCTACAGGTCTTGAAGCCTTCCTCCCAAGGTCTTCAAGTCTTCCTCCCAATTTTTTCGTCTGATGAGCTAGAAGAAGAATCATCCCATGTAGCTTTCAAAGCTTTCTTTTTCTTTGTCTTATCATCTTTTCTTTTCAACTCAGGGCAATTGGCTTTGATGTGGCCTTTTCTATTGCACACAAAATAAATTGCATCAGTTTTTACTTTTGATTTTACTGGAGACTTACCCTTTCTCTTGTTATCATGGAGTATCTTCTTGTTGAACTTCCTAGATCATCTCATCATCTTTCGGACAAAGTTTGCCATCTCACTAAATGATAGCTCTCATCACTATCGCTATCTTGTTCGGATTCGGATGAGGATGACTCTTCCTCCTTCTCCTTTTTCTTCTCTTTATTTTTCTTTTTGCTTCTTTCACCTGTAACAATGCTATACCTTTCTCCTTATAGCTTGTGTTATCTTGTTCATGCAGTTCTAGTTCACATAATAATTCATCTAATTTGACAATTAATAAATCCCTTGAAACCTTATAGACATCAACCATTGATGACCATAGTGAGTTTCTTAAGAAGGATTTTAGTGCATACCTGATGAGGTCCCGGTTTTCCACACTTTCTCTAACTGAATGAAGACTATATAAGAGCTTCTTGAACCTCCCATGTAATTGGCTTACCATCTCTCCTTTCTTCATTACAAAGTTTTACAATTGATTTATAAGAAGGTCCCTCTTAGCAATTCTTGAATCCTTTGTACCTTCATTTATCTCAATGAGCTTGTCCCACAATTCTTTAGCACTCTTGAATGGACCGACTTTGTTTATTTGCTCCGAGCTCAAACCACATTGAAGGGTTACGGTAGCCTTAACATTTGCTTGTTCCTTCAATTTTTTCTCAATTGTCCATTTTGATGATTCCAAGATTTTCCCATCTTGTGTTGGTGCAATAACACCCTTGGTAATGGAAAATCAATTGTCAATTTCAGTCATGAGATAATTCTCCATGCGACTCTTCCAATATGCGAAATTGTTTCCTTCGTAGTAGGGTGGCCGTGTAGTGCTGTGGCTCTCTTTCAAAGACATCCTCGCAGCTCAAAAACTTACTTCTTTAGGTGTGATTCCTCCGAAGCAACCATGCTCTGATACAACTTGTTAGGACAGTAGAGTTAGAGAGGGGGGTGAATAGCTCTCTTCAAGTTGATTTGTTTTTTTTTTGCAGTGGAAACTAGAAGCTAAATATCCCAAATACAATGCTTACACCTTAATTTACTTGGTCTTCACCTCCTTGAGGTGACTAATCCAAGAGTCCACACCAGCGATTACAAATTTCACTATAAAACCTCCTTTTCGGAACAACACTGAAGGTGGAGAAACCCTTTTACAGCAAACTTGAAAGCCCTCAAGTAAAGAACAACAATAAGGAGAAGAAGAAAAGAAATATTACAATTTTTGAGCATGAATCCCCTTCTCTTGGTTGCATGAAGATGTTGTTGAGAGCTTGAGCAGAGAACTTGAGCACAGAGATGATGAGAAAGTGCAATGTTACCGTGTCTGCCTCTTCGCTTCAAAATTTGCTTTTAAACGACTCAGAGGCGGTCGGTTCTCTGGATTTTCCACGTCACCAATCGATTACCATATAGTTGTTGAATAGTATGGATCTCAGATTAACAGTTAGGATTATTTCATTTTGAACTTTAATCAATTGGGATCATGCATTGATCGATTAGTTGTCTTAATCGAACAAGTAATCGATTCGGGACCATTCTGTTCAAGTGAGGAATTCATCCTAATCGATTATTCAATGGATTAGAAAGTGTCCTAATCGATTGACCAATCGATTTGAGAGCATTCTGTTGTCGTACAGAATGGCTCATAATCGATTGATCAATCGATTACGGAGCATTCTATTCTCACACAGAATATCTCCCAATCGATTGGCCAATTGATTGATGACTTCCCAATCAATTGGTTGATCGATTAGGGGGCATTCTATTGTTGTACAAAATGGCTCGTAATCGATTGACCAATCAATTATGGAGCATTCTGTTCTCACACACAATATCTCCCAATCGATTGATGACTTCCCAATCGATTGGTTGATCGATTAGGGAGCATTCTGTTGTTGCACAGAATGACTCGTAATCGATTGACCAATCGATTACAGAGCATTCTGTTCTCACATAGAATATCTCCTAATCGATAAACCAATCGATTGATGGCTTCCTAATCGATTGGTTGATCGATTAGGGAGCATTCTGTTGTCACACAAAATGGCTCGTAATCGATTGGCCAATCGATTATGGAGCATTCGGTTCTCACACAAAATATCTCCCAATCGATCGGCTAATCGATTGATGATTTCTCAATCGATTGACTGATCGATTAAGGAGTGTTTTGTTTGAGAGCAGAATGTGTCCCAATCGATTCACCAATCGATTGGTCCCTTTCCAATAGATTGGCTAATCGATTGACATGCTTAAATTTAGGATTCTGAACCCTAAACCTTCTTGCATGTTCTCAATCAATCTCAATTACCTCGTGCCAGCGAAACCTCTTATTTCCTAGACTTTATGCCTGGAGCTTCCTCATCTCCGGGTCTTCATGCCAAGTATCTGGTTCTCGACCATTCCTTTGACTTCATTATTTCACACTAAAACCCAATGTTAAATCCAACATATTAGCTTAAACTTAAACAATTGTCAATCATTGAAACTTCTTTATCTAGGGCATGATTGCACCTACACTTGTCTAGCCGAAAAGTTTGGATTTGAAAGAACTTCAATGTCGTCGTCGAGATTTGTTATTTGAAATTTTAGATCTGGAAGGACTTCAATACCGTCATCTAGATTTATGATTTGAAGGTGTTTGACGACTGATCATTGTGAGACTTCTTCGGCGATTCGTCGTGATTGGTTTATCGAGAAAATTGATCCACTGTAGTTGTAGAAGAATTACATTATCTTGAGTTTTAACAGTTGGATCGCTTTGAAATTTTGAGAGAACGTTTCTCGCATCTAGAGCTATATTTTAAATAGTGGAGATTAGATTTTGAGTTCTTTAAGTCAACCTAACGACTAAAAAACATGACTATTGAATATGTCTTCTCTTTGGAAATCCAATAATCTACAACAATGATTCCTTAAACCTGGAGCATCTAGCATGACAACAATAGTTCCTCTTATAGACTTTGGAGTGACTCAATCATCCAATGTTACAACGTTGCTCTTCCCGAACAGTTTCAAAAGCTTCTTGCATTTCATTCACATGTAATGTTGGCCTCTTCTCACAAATGTTTGCCCTTTAGTGGTACTTCAGGTATACCTTTCCCTATTTGAATCCTTGATTCTGGAGCTTCGTATCTTATGTCAGCTAATATCAATTCTTTTGTGTCTATAAATTCTTCTCCTTCTATGTCGGTCATGACCATTGATGGTTCTCTCATGTCATTAGCTGGTGTTTACTCTATTTGTACATATAATTTGTCTCTGTCTGATGTATATCATATTCCTAATATTACTTTGAATCTTATCTCAGTCGGTCAATTATGTGATTCTGATTTCTCAATTTCTTTTACTTCATCTTCTTATTATGTGCAGGATCTGCGATCTCAGAAGCAGATTGGAATAGGCCATAGGCAAGGGACTATATGTATTAGAACAGCTAAAAGTTCTATTTGTCATCCTTTCGACTAAGCTCTACTTCCTCTGATTTTTATTTGTGGCATTCTTATCTTGGACATGTTTTTTTTTTCTTATTTGAAATACTTAGCTTCTAAAAGAAATTTAGAAAAATTACAAACTCATGATATTATAGGTTGTTGTGGTTGCAAATTGGCAAAATTCTCTACTTTACCTTTCTATAGAAGTATTTCTGTTTCTCTTGCATCATTTGAGTTGGTTCATTCTAATATGTGGGGCTCATCTTCGATTCGTACACCTGATGGATTCTGTTACTACGTTTCTTTTATTGATCGTTGTACTCGTTATACTTGAGTTTATCTTATGAAACATCATTTTGATTTCCTTGGTATCTATCATATGTTTCGTGCTATGATAAAAACTCAACGTAATACTGTTATTAAATGCTTTCGATATGATTTGGGTGGTGAATATACATCTAATCATTTTTTTGAACTACTTGTCTCAGATGGTACACTTTATTATTGTTCTTGTATTGACACTCCTAAACAACATGGTATTACTGAAAGAGCATAAACATATTGTTGAAATTGCACGTTCTATCTTGTTATCTGCATATGCTCCTCATGAGTTTTAGGGGGAAGCCATTTTTATTGTAATTCATTCTATCAACAGAATTTCATCTTCTATTACATCCGATTTGTCTCCTTTTGAAAAACTACACGATTATGTTCTTATTATTCTGACTTAAGAGTTTTTGGATCCACATGTTTTGTCCTCCATCCTCATGTTGAGCATCGTAAGCTTAGTTCTCGATCCACTCTTTGTATTTTCTCTTGGCTACGACAAGGGTCAAAAGAGATATAGATGCTATGATCCAGTAAGTCAAAAACTCTATGTCTCGCGTCATGTTTTTTTCTTGAATACATTCTATTCTATTTCATTTCCTATGACACTCTTAATCTTTGAAATTCTGATCTCACTCATATTGATCCTTTTAACACTGACTCTGATCATATATCGTCTCATGTTTCCCCACAATTAGATCTCTCTAGCACCTCTTTTTCTAATGATTCTACTTGTATGATTGACATTCATATAGATTATGGTCAACAACTTCCTGATGATTCCTCTACTCCTATTGCTTCCAATGATTCTCCTGTGATAGCAGATCCTCCTCCTCGTTACCCTCAATGATCTCGTAAGTCCATTTAATTACCTGATTTTGTGTATTTTACTGATTCTATTTTTTCTTCTTTATTAGCTTCTATTCACCCATTGTCTTAGCCCTTCTCTTATAGAGAGACTGCTCTTGTTCCTCTTTGGCAGCAGGCTATGATAGAAAATCTTTCTGCTTTGAGATCTTCTTCCTCTTCATCTGGGGAAGGGTGCGATTGGTTCTCGATGGGTGTATAAGATCAAAACTAAATCTGATGGGGGCAGTTGAGCGGTATAAAGCTCGTTTGGTTGCTAAGGGATTTTCTCAACAACATGGTATGGATTATGGGTAAACCTTTGCTCTAATTTCCAAGCTTGTTACTATCCATACTCTCATTGCAGTTGCATTAGTTTGTCAATGATCTATTTTCCAGATGGATGTTAAAAATACTTTTTTAAATGAAAATCTTCAAGAAGAATTTTACATGGTGCCTCCACCGGGTGTCACTCACAACCCTGGAAGTTTGCAGACTAAAAATGTTAAATATTGGAAATATAAGGGTTAAAAAGGAAAAATCCAAAAATTAGGGACTTAATTGGAATTAACCAAACTTGGAGGACTTTTTTGCAAAAAGTCAAAAACATTTTAAAAGCCCTAAAAACCACCTCCCAAATCAGTTTTTCCCCATCCACTTCTTCTCTGCCTCGACGCTGACGTCGCCGAGCCCTAACCCGATGCCAGTTGCCTACCACGCGACGCCGGAGTGGAAGGCCACCCTCTTCTTCTTCTTCTCCTTCTCTTTCCTCTTCTCCTTCGTGTGATCCGGCACCTACTTAGTCGCATCGTTGTCTCACGTGGAGCCCTAGCCGAGTTGCTCTTGTCACACGAAAAGGAACCGCCACAAGCTCCCACTGCCTGAGCCGTCGGCCACTGTCAGTTACTGGAGGAGAGGAAGCTACGAAACCTCTTGATTTCATTGCTTCTTCTCACCACTTTTGCCGAGTGAAATCTACCGGCGGCGATCATCGGAGGTAAGAAAACCTTTTGTTAGGTTTTACTAGGGAATTGGTGTTGTTTTGATAAGATTTATTCACCAATCTTTCATGGTTTCAAGTGGCTGAAATTTAGCCCGTGAGTTTGGGATTCACAGAAGGGTTATCATCTGTGTTGTCTTCGTTGGTGGCTGATCAGTTGGAGTGGGTAGTGGAATGCTTCTGCGTGCTATCAGAGGTAAGTTTTGATACTATCAGTATCAATCTAGGATGGTGTCTAGGTCTTTAATTGTGTTGTTCCTTGGGAATCAGAATTCTGATATGGTTTTTGGGTTAAGAATTCTGATCTGGGAGTTTACTTGGGTTATGAATTTGGGTGCAAATCGTAGAAGGTAAACCGTGGGTTGTTGGCATGCTTTGTTGTTTAGTTATTGTCATTTTTGATGATCATAATGTAGGTTATGATGTATAAGTTTGATAGGTTCTATTATTAAATGGATGATTAATTAGGGTTAGATCCTAATTATTGTTAGTAGTTAATTTGGTTATTTTATTGGTTTTATAAATAGCTAAACTTGGTCCTTGATACAGGACATTGATCAGTTGCGTGTGTTGATCTCGGAGGTTCTTTCAGACACGTTCTACGATTATAAGGCGGGTATTTCTCTTTTGTACTCGAGTAGTTTCTTTTACCTTAAAGCATGACTATTTTATGTCTTATAGATTGCTTGACCCTATTCCTTACTGTTTCTTATTTTAACTTCGTCGTTGATACTTATTCTTCGTTGATCTTCGAGTATTCCAAATTCGTATCTGTACAGTCCTCTATTGGTTTTCCGTTCTGTAAAGTGCTGCTTGTACGCGAGTACTTAGAAGTCCACTAAACACAATAGATTTATTTGGCATTATAAATATCCTACCTCGTAGTGTAGGTGCATAATCGTTGGTTTTCGATTTCTAGTTGGATGTATTGATGCATCGTTTACTTATGGGATTTTGGTTGCATCGTTGTTTCTCTGGTTGTTTGTGCATCTTGTAGCATGCACCATATCTGCACGTTGCATATTAACGACTGTTGGGCTTCCATATGATTAAGCCGTCGTTAGTCATTTTGTTGCTCGATTCACTCAACCACTTGTTGTCGTGGTAGTTGTTAGAGTGCGAGCAACTGTCCTGTTATGCCACAATGTTGCAGCTGTAGGAAAACAGTGGCACCCTCACCGTTATTTTTCGAGGGATTCTGTAGCTGTTGATAGCTCCCCCTATGTATCGGAGTCTGGAGTGTTGACTCCCCAGCATCCTGTCTACTCAACCACACATTCTGTGGTATTTGTTGTTGGAGTGTGTACAATTGTCACAACCCTACCCACTCGGTCACACAGATGAGATGTGTTGGCGGCTTGACTGGCGTCAGGGGTGACACATGTCATTGCATCATGTGCATACGTATTTCATTTATGCATTTTCCTGTGTTTGATGCATTTATATGAGCTATGGTTGTTGCACTTGATTGACATGCATGTATATTTTGGATTTATTGTTGTTGCGTTGTTTTATACCTATTTAGTTGTTATTCAGTTTTATAACTTGTTGTTCTATTTATGTTATGCATGTTTAGGTGATTCTATATTCCGTATGGACTATACCCTGTTGGTTCTCTACTTATTTTACCTTTTGTTATGTCATGCTTATTGTCTACTCATATACCCGCAGAGTCCACCCGAACTCACCACCTCTGCTTTCTCTTTTTGTTTCAGATAGCAGGTAGCCAGGAGAGGATCTAGTCGCCAGTCCCCGGAGTTGAGTTATTTTCCGCAATTTGGTTTAGTTGTTTTATTTCGGTATTGAGTTCAGTTTTCGCATTTTATTTGTTTATCAGATATCAGACTGGTTTTGTTATTATTATTACAGAAACATTTGAGTTCTCGTTGGTTGTGATTTCTTTTATGTTTAAGGTGACTGAGCCACCCATTATCTTTTATATTGATATAAAACTGTGTGATGATGTTTTATTTCTGTTATGATGGCTGAGCCATCTTTTATGATTAGAGTGTATGTATATTTGCCCTAACTTGTCCGCCGTACAGGGGAGATGCTGCCCGATTTTCGAGTAAGCATGTGCCTCTGGAGGCGTGACAAAAAAAGACCCCTTATGGCTTTAAACTCCTCGAGCTTGGTTTGATAAATTCTCCATTATTATTGGACTTTATGGCTTTCTTCTCAACCAGCATGACTCCACACTTTTTGTTCGTTATACTTCGTCAGGTCGCACATTACTCTCTCTTTATGTTGATGGCATGATTCTTACAAAGGATGATATAAGTGGAATAGAAGAGTTGAAATTACATTTGACTCGTGAGTTTGAGATGAATGATTTGAGTCCTCTGCGTTATTTTTTGGGACTTAAAGTAGCTTATTCTCCTTATAACTATTTTCTCTTGCAATCCAAATATATTGGTGACATTCTGGATTCATCTATCTGACACTTGTACTGTTGATACTCTACTTGAGATTAATACTCAGTACTTTTCTTCTAATGGTGTTCCCTCACCAGATCCTTTTTTATAACACACTCTAGTTGGTAGTCTAGTGTATCTTATCATCACTAGACCTGACATTGCTTATGCGATACACATTGTTAGTCGGTTTGTTGCTTCTCCTACTTTAATACATTGGGGAACTATGCTTGGCATCCTTCAATATCTTTGAGATACCCGGTTTCATAGTCTTCCTTATCCTTCCACTTCTACCTTAGAGTTACGTGCCTATTCTGATGCAGATTCGAGTGGTGATTCTATAGATCGTAAGTCTACCATAAAATTGTATATTTTCTTGGGAGATTCACTTATATTTTGAAAGAGAAAAAAGTAAAATGTTGTCTCTCATTCTTCTACCGAAGCAGAATATCGTGCTATAGACTTTACTATAGCTAAAATTATTTGGTTGGATTGGTTACTTGCTGATATGAGTATTTTTTTTTCTTGAACCCTACTCCTATGCATTGTGACAACTTTAGTGCAATTTAAATTACTCACAATTCTGTCTTTCATGAGCGCACCAAGCATATCGAGATTGATTGTCATCTCACTCACCATCATTATCAGAATGACACCATCACTTTATCATTTGTCTTATCTTCCATGCAAATTGCAGACTTGCTCACTAAAGCGCATTTCACTGTACATTTTCAATTTCTAATTAACAAACTCTTGATGCTTTCTATTAATGCATCATGAGTTTGAAGGGGATGTTAATATATGATAAATTATTATTTATGTAAGGGTGAATTAGTATTTTAATTTGTTATTATTTGTCTATTTATATCTCCTTTTCCTTTATAAATTCTAAGTTTAATGAATAGAATTATCTAGCCATTGTTGGTTCTCTTCTTTCTCTCATCTTTTTCTCTTTCTTTTGTATTGTCTTTTGCATTATATTTGCAATGCTCACAATAATTAAGATGATTATTTAGATCGGAATGAAAGTCTTATATGTATGAATATTAAATATGATGAGGAAGCGAGAACATAAATAATTCTTCAACTTTTATTTATAGATAGCTCCAAGGATCGATCGTCGTTGTTTCACTAGAATCAAAAGTTAAGGTTGAAAATTTCTAATTTAAGTTCCTATTCAACCCCTTAAATTTAAAATTTAGGATTTGGGATTGTGAAAATTGATCAACACTAGTATTTGTAATTTTTTTAAATTTTAATTTATATTTTTTTAAGTATTTTGAGTTTTTAGAGTTGAATAATTTGATTTTGTATTATCTTAATTTTTTTAATTTATTGACTTCGCTCCTAATTGAAAATCCTGACTATGCCACATTTCCTATATGCAGTAGAAAATAACCAATTCACACACATGCCACAAGCAATTAGGACTCATTTGCACTTTTTGGAATACTAAGGCTTAAGAATAAGACTAAAATGAATGGTTTCATTTTACCTTTAAAATGAGCTAATAATATATTAAAAGTAGATCTGGTATTTTAACGACCCTTTAGAGTCAACCTCATGAATTTGATGGGAGGTTCATGCAGGTAACATAGACAACAAGTGTATGATGGAGCCGAAAATATTGATCACCACCTCTTGAGAGTAGACCTCTAGAAAATTGACATATAACCTAGATGAACTTATATTGACCTTTAAGAGTAATGATATATATGATACCTGACTCCCTGAACGCGCTTTCCTCTGTCTCTCATAGACATTCGGATGTCCAGATCACTTTGGATGCCCCCACACACCTAGTCGGGTATGGGAGTCAGACACCATATCAGACTCGGACCTTTAAAAACCACAAAATGCTAAAGAATTTGAGGAAGAAGATGAGACAGTAGAGAGGTGAATTTCTGTTTAAGATAACCATGGAATTATTGTGGCATATAAAGGACATTTAGTTCGGAATGTATTCTTGTTTTTAACTTTCCAGAAAACACTTTCAACCACAAATACATGTATGTTCTTTTCAAATTCCTCTTGATTTCTAAGTTACTATGGTCAGTGTCAAATAATTAATTCAATAAAAATAACCATATTTTATAATTATTTACTCTATCCTTCCTCATTCTTGAGGACTCGAAGATTCCAAAACTTTAAAGTTTCGAAGAAGGTTTCTCTAAACTTATATCTATAAATATTCAAATATATTTGTCATTTAGAAAGGTTAATCTCTTTAAAGATAAGTCCGTTATTTAACGGCTCATCTAAAATCGGTAAGATGGATATGAAGGAAAATTAATTTAGATACATAAACATTAGATATAAGTGGATGAAATCAAATCATCAATTCTCGAAAATTGACTCCTGATTATTATGTCAGAAATATCATACGTCCAACACCTGTATTACATCCTAAGGACAAAATTAATCTCCCTAACTTTCAAGCAACATGTAGTAGAAGGAATTAAAGGTAAGATAAGATAAAATCTAACAGACATAAATAATATAACGTGACTAAATGCGGTTTAGAACTCCTAAGTTCTTACTTGTGATCTATTGATTCATTATGTGAATGACCCTCAAATATGTCATTATTTTTCTCCTTTCTAAAAACGTGTAGAGGTCTAGAAATTCTTATAAATTAGTAAATTAATAAATAAAGAAACTAACCGCTCAAAGGAATGATAAAGAAAACATTGATATAATGGAAAAAAACAGTGATATCGCTCATCCACGTGATCCAACGTTGTTCTATATAAACAGGTAAATAATAGAGTTACCTCTGGATTACGGTGCAGAAGTAGAATAATTAATCGTCATCCTAGATATTCTTGATTCAATTTTTAACTATGATATATTTTATAAAAATTTTTCTTTCAAATGAGACACGAACCTTGGGACGTTGGCTTCTGGACTGCCCATGGCAAATACTTCTTAATTTATTCTGGCAGCCGATAAAAAATTATCATGAGATCGAATCGATCATTCGAGATTAAAACAATCTCCTTAATCAATTTTTTATAAATAATGGAGTTATTTTATATAAGAGAAATGATAGGCTGAGTGAAAACGGAGGAGTGAAAGGCAGAGTGAATGAGGTGGCAGACATAGTGGACAGCCCACGTCAGCGAAACGCAACAATAACGCAAGTGAAAGGAAATCCATTGTAATTCCTCGACCAAACCCTAAAACCTGCCCTTCCTCATCACGAACAACCCCACTCCGCTGCTCCTCCATCTCTGTGTCGCCACCTCCTCTGCGGCGCTCGATCCTGCGCTGGAAAAAGCCAAGACTCCTCCATCTTCCTCTGCAGTGCCACCTCCTCGCAAGCGACGATCCCGCGCCGGAAAAAGCCAAGACTCCTCCATCTTCCTCTGTGGCGCCACCTCCTCGTGAGCGACGATCCCGCGCCGGAAAACACACCGCGTGCTCCTCCGCCTTCGCGTCAGACTCCTCGCGACTGGAAAACCCGCTAGTCCCTCCTCACAACTCCTCTCCTACATCCACGACCGTGAGTTGTAAATTCTGAATTTTCTGTTCTCTTCTTGTAGGCTACTTCTTGTGAATGATTCTTGATAAAAGTTTACACCTAGTCTTGGTTCAATGTTTTTGTAGTTCTTAGTGTTTACTTACTTCACTAGTTTCCTCAGAAAGTTTGGCTTGTTCAAGATTAGTTGTGGATTTTTGTAGTTCTTAGTGATTACTTGCTTCATTGGGCGAATCAGAAAGTTTGGCTTGTTCAAGATTAGTTGTGGATTTTTATAGTTCTTAATGATTATTTGCTTCACTGGTTGAATCAAAAAGTTTGGCTTGTTCAAGATTAGTTGTGGATTTTTGTAATTCTTAGTGTTTTTCAATTGCATTTTGGCTGTAGGTGTTTGAAATTGCTATGATGGATGATGAAACAAACACTTCATGTTTGCCACTTAATGAAAAAAATCAATTACAAAATGATTCCCAAGTGTTGGGAGAGTCATCAAGCTTCAATGAAGCTAATACTCCACAATTTGGGATGAAGTTTTCATCTTAAGAAGAAGTTCGAAATTTTTACAATTCTTATGCACAATCAGTTGGTTTTGGTATTTCTAAATTGGGATCAAAAAAGGGAGATGATGGCAAGCAGAAGTATTTCTCATTCGGCTGCTCAAAAAATAATAAGACTGTTCCTAAGGGGAAAAATCTCTTTTATCCTAGACCTTCAAGCAAAACAAATTGTAAAGCTAGGATTAATATTATTGTTCAGAATGATGGATTATACTCTGTTAATGGTGTTATTCTTAAACACAATCATGCATTAAGTCCAAAGAAGTCAAGACATTTTAGATGCAATAAAGTTTTAGATGCCTAAACAAAGAGGAAATTAGATTTGAATGATCAAGCAGGAATCACTTTAAGTAAGAGTTTTCATTCACTTGTTGTTGAAGCCGGTGGCTATGAAAATTTGTCTTTTGATGAGAGAACGCGTAGAAATTATATTGGTGAAGCTCGTAGATTAAGACTTGGTGATGGTGATGCAAAAGCCTTGAATGATTACTTTTATCATATGCAAAGTAGAAACTCTAATTTCTTTTACATGATTGACGTGGATGATGATTCTCGAATACGAAATATCTTTTGGGCTGATGAAAGAAGTAGGGCTACTTATAATTATTTTTCTGATGTAGTTACATTTGATAATACATATCTTACGCATAGTTATGATATGTCATTTGCTCCGTTTGTTGGAGTTAATCATCATGGCCAATCTATGTTGCTTGGTTGTGGTTTGATTACCGAAACATTCATTTGGTTATTCAATTCTTGGTTGACCTGCATGAGAGAGCGCGCTCCAAGAGGTATTATCATGGACCAGTGCAAAGCCATGGAAAATGCAACTGTTGAGGTATTTCCGAACACTCATCATCGAATATGTCTTTGTCATATAATGAAAAAAATTCCAGCCAAGTTTGGTAACCACGCCAACTATAAGATGATAAAGAAAGAGCTAAAGAAAATTGTTTATAATTTTTTAACAATTGAATGTTGTGATACCAATTGGCAAAAATTGGTTCAAGATTTTAATTTGGAGAAAAATGATTAGCTGAATTCTTTGTATAAAAGTCGTCATAAGTGGATTCTTGTATATGTCAAAGATAAATTTTGGACAGGGATGTCGATAAGTCAAAGAAGTGAGAGTATGAATGCTTTTTTTGTTGATTATGTTCATTCCAAAACTACTTTGAAATAGTTTGTTGAACAATATGACCATGCTTTGAAAAGCAAAATTGAAAAGGAACAAAATGCTGATTTTGCTTCTTTCAATTCCATGATTCCAGTAATTAGTGCAAGCCCACTTGAAAGACTGTTTCAAAAGGTCTACACAAACAAGATTTTTAAGTTGTTTCAGGAAGAAATGAGAGGTTTGATGTTTTGCAATACTTCATTTGTGAGGGAAGAAGGGAATATAGTATTTTTTGAAGTCATCAAAACTGTATATGGGAAGGAGGAAGCAACTTCAAAAAATGTTTCTTATTGGGTACAATATAGTGAGTTAGACTTCCATTTGAAGTGTTTATGTCGGCTTTTTGAGTTTCAAGGTATTTCGTGTAGACATTTGATTTTGGTTCTTGTCAAAAGAAATATGGCTAATGTTTCTGAAAAGTATATATTGGACCGATGGCGCAAAGACATTAAGCGTGATTATTAAGGAATCACCAATATTTATGATGATTGTTATTCTCAAGAAGAAGAAAGAAGAAGATATAATAGCCTTCATCCTTTGATACATGAAGTACAAAAGCTTGGGTCAAAAAATGATGAGAGATTACTATTTTTAATTGAGATCTTGAAGGCTGCAAAAGAAAGACTCATTGAAATTGATGTTGATGAGTCCTTGGATGGTGTTCAAGCTAACAACATGGTTAATGGTGATTCATGGATTGAAAGCCAAAAGTTCCACTCTCCATTGAAAGTAAGGTCTCGGAGACGTCCACCAAAGAAAAGAAAACAATCCATAATTGAGCAATTTCCGAAAAAGGCGGAGGCAAAGTCTTGGAAAAAGGTTTGGTTTTATACCTCAACTAATACTTTGGTTTGATGTTATGCTATGGTTTATAAAATATGATTTTGGATTTCTTCTTTGTCTATAGTGTTCTAGAGTTGAAAAAAGGGAAGAAGAGTTATCAAATTTGAATTCTAAAAATATAATGGATGATCAAAATAGTCAAAATGTAAGTTGTAGGTTGCCTTCTTTGTCTGCAGTGTTCAGAATGATGCTTTTTTTTTTGAATCATGATTTCTAATCTATTCATTATTACATGGATGTTCTTTATCTACTTTGTTGTAGGTTGTCTTTGCTTCAACAATTTCACAATGCTCATGAAAAGATATATGCATGGAGCTCCGATATGCATGTGTAAGTAAAACTAATTTAATGTGGTGAAAAATGCACTTTAATATTTTATAGAAATTGACAAATACATGGTTTAGATTCTTTTTTTTCTATGGTATAATCAGTTGAACTTATATTTTTCTGTGGTGGAAAACAAAGTTTTAGATTTAGTTCTAAAACTTTAACAAACTAAATGTGAAACATTCATTCAATATGATGCCCTGGTTAGTTCTGAAACTCACCATTTATTTGCTCACCGTCTTTCAAAACTTTAATCTCTTCTGTACTTAACAGCTAACAGGCC
The DNA here is from genome assembly GCA_024364735.1 of Boesenbergia rotunda. Classification (NCBI taxonomy): domain Eukaryota; kingdom Viridiplantae; phylum Streptophyta; class Magnoliopsida; order Zingiberales; family Zingiberaceae; genus Boesenbergia; species Boesenbergia rotunda. The sequence goes on from JAGFNQ010000471.1 coordinate 28,698, forward strand.
ATTTGCTATCACCATTTGGAGAGGTCGATGTTGTTTTATTCCTATTACCATTCCTACTTTATAATAGATTACTTGTATACTCTTGCAATAGAATATTGATGCCTTCTTACACTGATATTTTTTTATTAGTAAAGTTCATCATTGTATAAGATATGGCAATGTATCATATGTACATTAGCAAGGGAAGAAATAGTCGATATCTCAGTTTTGATCACTTGCTACCATATTACTGAATACAAAAAACATCAGTAGTTTATGCCTTCTTACACTTGCTATGAGTCATCTCATCTATACATCACCTCATATGCTATTTCAAGGCACTCTGACTGACCTAATGATATCTTTTTTATTGTTATAGTTCAATACTTTTATCCTTCAAGAAGAATCTATCAGTCCTGACAACCTGGTTGATGCAGTTAGGTTCCATAGCTTCCTACCTTTCAAATTTCAGAGTTGGTCAGGTCCAAGAATTCTTCAGGTTGGAAGGTGTTGGCAGTTAGGTGCAACCTGGTTGATGCAGTTAGGTGCTTGACGGAGTGACTGTATCTCCTAATGAGATTGAAGCTGTTGTATAAAACACCAACTCTGGGGTTCATCAATTGCTAATGCTCTCTTTCTCCTAATGACATTTAGTTTTGAATGTAGTTTTGAAGCTGTTGTATAAAACACCAACTCTGGCTTTCGATAGTTATCGTTTATGCCTATTGGACTTGTAGCATAGATTTTCAGCCTGGATGCGAATAATCCTTGTTGGAGAATTCATTATTTGCCTATCGTTTACTGTAGGAATCTATTCTCGTGTGGATTGATGGATCATCTTGGCGTGCTAGAGGGGGGGGGTGAATAACACTTTGTCATTGAGCTTCTACAATGTCGTTAGCACAGCAGAAACAATAATATGTAAAGGAAAATATGAACAATGCTAACAGCAAAAGTTTACTTGGTATCCACCCAGATGGGTGACTAATCCAAGGATCCACGCCGTACACCACTTTCACTATGAAAAATCTCCTTCAGGTGGAGAAACCTTTACAGTGGTGATCTTCCGCTTTACAGAATGCAGTCAAATGAGAGAGGAAGTAGATAACACTTTTCAGATGAGCAGCACTTCGTTATCGTACGGAACCATAACGCTCACGTGCAAAAAGGTACTCCTTTTATAGGAGAGCAGGACAAACTCGTAGTCTGTCCAGCCCCGCACCAGTCGACTACCCCTGGGGCAGTCGACTGGCCTAGCATTAATTGCTAGCCAACGACTAGTTTTCGGGGTATACCAGTCGACTGCCTCTGGGCCAGTCGACTGGTAGAAGGCTGAAAACCTTCTGTGAGTTTTGGCAGTCGACTGCCCTCTGGCCAGTCGACTGCCCACTCACTCTCAGCTAGTCTTCACATAGTCCTTCACGTATGCCTTCAGGTTCACTGCTTGGCTCGCCCCTTGAAGTCATCATCCTCTGGCTCTCGTCCCTCGGATGCGCACACAAGCCTCCCTTGGCTTGCCTTCATGCCACCCTTCACGTGTTCCCTTGAAGTCCACTTCCGGGCTTGCCCTTGGAGTCCTCCTCCCTCAGCTCTCGTCCCTCGGATATGCCCACCATGTGTGATTCTCCAAGTCTTGCAAATCCAATCACACACATCAAATACAACATAACACTCTAACTTTAAGTATATTCATACACACACATCAAAACCATGATCTTCCAATCATTTAAGGGTCGATTGCCTCAACAATCTCCCCCTTTTTGATGTGTGGCAATATGTTTAAGTTTAGAGATAAATAACAACCAACAATAACAGCAACAATAGATAGCAATTGAAAAACATAAGGCATAGCAACCCTAAGAGGTAACCTCCCCCTTAATCCATGTCTTCTCCTATTTTCAATTCTAATCATAATCTAAGTTAAGTTTTCACTTAACACTAATCATCATTTAAAATGTGAGACATATTAAAACCTAAGAGGTAACCTCCCCCTTAATCCATGTCTTCTCCCCATTTTCAGTCATCGAAGGTCTAAGTTAGCCAAAATGCCTTAAACCATCCATTCCCGGTTAAAATTCTAACTTAACCACCCATTCTCCCCCTTTGACACCAACACAATGATTGCCACAAGCAACCAAACCCTACAGCATCAAATGAGAGAAAATTGGATTTCTGAAAATTCTCACAGAAGTTGAAATCAGACGTGCCAGTCGACTGCCCATGGGGCAGTCGACTGATACTCTATCAGTGGCAAATATCAGCTTCTGTGCCAAAATTCAGAAACCTCCAGAAAAATCCAAAAATTTCAAAAAATCTAAAAACTTGCAGACATGTTTGAAATGATATACTCTATCAAGGAAAAATATTAGTCCATATAACATTTCAAACATGCATGACTTTTGATAAAAATCTAAAATCTTGAAAACCACTAAGTTTTGTATCAAACTTACAATCTAATTTTGCAATCATATAACTTTTAAAAGCATGACAAAGAATATAAAACATGTAATGGTTTTCAAAGGTTTAAAATGTCCAACTATGATCTTTGGGCAAAGTGTCCATTGATTAAACACTCGTCTTCCCCATAGTTGGTCTAGTTTTCATATTTTGATACTTCTAATGGTTCAACAATGTGTCATAAGCACATGTGAGCCAAATGTATCACCCTAATGGATCAAAGCACCCTTTTTCAAATCTAATATCTCAAAGTTCTTCCTACACTTCCACAAAACACATTCCAAGGCCTCTTCTTAAGGATGTAAACTCCGATTCGGGAAGAGGCTTGGTAAAGATGTCGGCTAGGTTCGACTTTGACTCAACATAGTGCAATTCTATGTCTCCCATTGCCACATGGTCTCTAATGAAGTGATGTTTCACTTCAATGTGTTTTATCCTAGAGTGGTGAACCGGATTTTTGGTCAAGTTGATTGTACTTACATTATCACACAAGACTTTGACCTTGGTATAATGTAACTCATAATCTTCTAAGGTGTGCATGATCCAAAGGAGTTGGGAAACACACCCACCCATTGCCACATATTCCACCTCCGTTGTTGATAGGGCAACGCATGGTTGTTTCCTACTACTCCAACTAACTAAGGAAGACCCAAGGAATTGACACCCTCCACTAGTACTCTTCCTATCTAGCTTACAACCCGCATAGTCCAAGTTGGTGTATCCAATTAGATCAACACTAGGGGTTCTAGGATACCAAAGTCCGACATTGAGGGTACCTTTGACATACCTTAGGATCCTCTTGACAACAACCAAATGGGACTCTTTGACACAAGATTGGTACCTTGCACACATACCTATTGCAAAAAGTATATCGGGTCTACTAGTGGTTAGATATAGTAAACTACCAATCATGCTCCTATATTGTTTAGAGTCTACCATTTTCCCTTCAAGGTCACTATCCATTTTCACATTGGTTCCTATGGGTGTAGATGCTACCTTAGCATTTTCTAAACCAAATTTCTTTAACATTTCCTTAGCATATTTGGTTTGAAAGACATGTGTACCTTCATTAGTTTGTTTAACTTGAAGTCCTAAAAAGAATGTTAATTCTCCTACAAGACTCATCTCAAATTCATCTTCCATACACTTGATGAATTCTTGTAAGAAGTCATTATTTGTTGACCCAAAAATGATATCGTCTACATATACTTGGGCAACAAATATATCCTTATTCTTAGATTTTAGGAACAATGTAGGGTCAATTGTTCCTCTCCTAAACCCCTTAGACACTAGAAATGAAGAAAGTCTTTCATACCAAGCCCGGGGAGCTTGTTTCAATCCATATAAGGCTTTTCTTAATTTATAAACGTGTCTTGGATAATTAGGGTTCTCAAACCCGGGGGGTTGTTCTACATAAACCTCTTCCTTAATGATTCCATTAAGGAATGCCGACTTCACATCCATTTGGTGAAGTGTGAAACCCATGTGAGCAGCATAGGCTAGTAGAATTCTAATAGATTCTAATCTAGCTACGGGGGCATAAGTCTCATCATAGTCTAATCCCTCAACTTGGTTAAACCCCCTAGCTACCAAATCTAGCCTTGTTCCTAGTGATTTTGCCTTGATCATCTAGTTTGTTCCTAAAGACCCATCTTGTGGTTACAATGGTGCAATCATTGGGCCTAGGAACCAACTCCCAAACCTCACTTCTCTCGAATTGATTCAGCTCTTCTTGCATGGCTAAGACCCAATCTACATCTCCCAACGCTTCATCAATAGACTTAGGTTCTAATTGAGAGATTAGAACTATTTGACTAGTTTGATCCCTAAAATAGGACCAAGTCCTTACTCCTTGAGTGACATCACCCACTATTTGGTCAATAGGGTGATCTTGGTGATGTCTCAAGGGTCTAGAGGTTGTGTGTTCATTGAGTACTCCTTCCTCATCCTCTAGAGTGCTTCTTACTCCCCCTTGATCATTGCCCTCCAAATGTAGGTATTGGATTCTTTGGGCAAGAGGTTGGTCTTCTTCCATATCCTTATCAATTGAGGCTTTTCTAGGGTAGGTATTTGTTGTTTCATCAAACTTAACATTTGAGGATTCTTCAATCACTTTTATCCTCTTGTTGTAAACTCTATAACCCCTACTAGTTAATGAGTACCCTACTAGAATTCCTTCATCGGCTTTTGACTCAAACTTCCTTAAGTCATCTTTGGTATTTAGAATGTAGACTTTACATCCAAAGACCCTAAAGTAATGGACTTGTGGTACTCTCCCATTCCATAATTGAAAAGGTGTTTTTCCTAGAAACCTATGTACCAACACCCGGTTTTAAATATAACAAGCGGTGTTAACCGCTTCGGCCCAAAAGTAGCTAGGGAGAGAATATGCATTAAGCATAGTCCTAGCAGCTTCTTGTAGGGCTCGGTTTCTCCTTTCAACTATCCCATTTTGTTGAGGAGTCCTTGTGCATGAAAATTCATGCTTGTATCCATTTTCTACACAAAATTGTATGAAACTTGAATTTTGGAACTCCCCATCGTGGTCACTCCTAATTCGGTTAATTTTGAGATGTTTTTCATTCTCTACGCTTTTGCTAAATTCTACAAAAATTTCTAGGGTATCATCCTTATTGTTCCATATGTGAACCTAGAAAAATCATCTAGAATAACTAGACAATATTTACTCCATACAAGTGAGGGAGTACTATGACAATCAAATAAATCTATATGTAAAAGTTCCAATGGTACAGAAGTAGTGGTTAGGGTTTTACCTTTGTGTGATGATTTTGATTGCTTACCCCTTGGCATGCATCACACAATTTGGTCTTCTCATACTTGATCATGGGTAGCCCGTCACCAACTCTTCCTTGGCCACTCTTGCAATGCTTCTCATGTTGACATGTCCAAGCCTCAGGTACCACAACCACCATTCTTCTTCTTTAGACATGAAACACTTAGCAACATTGTTAGTAGCATAAGTAAGATTAAGATAGTACAAGTTTGCCTCTCTATACCCTTCTAATATGATATTATTAGATTCATTATGTCTTATTATGCATTTCCTAGCATGAAATTCAACCTTAAAACCCGCATCACATAACTGACGCACACTAAGTAAGTTAAACTTCATATCTTTAATTAGGAGTACCTTATATATAAAAATTGTGGGAGATACCTCAATGGTGCCTCTACCAATAATCCTCAATTTTTCACTATTTCCAAAGGAGACCGTCCCTTCTCTTAAGTAGCTAATAGTAGTAAACTTGCTCACATCTCGGTCATATGTCTTGAGCATCCACTATCTACTATCCATATAGTTGTGGCCTCCTTCACCTTTACCTATACAACATGAAAAACATACTCTTTTGGTACCCAAATTTTTTATCCATAAGCATAATTTAGAAATCTCTTAGGTACCCATGCCCTCTTGGTGTTTCCCTTAACCCCTTGTCTCCTAGATGCACCAATCCTACCTGTGAGTGAGACAAAAGTCACTTCCTTTGTCTTTGGCATATATCCCAAACCGGCCTTGTTATAAACGACCCTTTGACTGTTGATTATCATATCTAGGTTGCTAGAGCCTACTTGAAATTTTCTAAGGGTCTTTGTGAGGTCATCTACCTTTTTCCTTAGTTCTCTATTTTCAGTTTCAAGACATGAAGCATGTGATGTAAGAGAACTAGCATGTAATTCTTCCTTAAGTTTGGTAGATTCTACTCTAAGCATGGCAATCTCATCTTTTAGATCCTTAATCTTACTTCTAGCTTTAGCTAAGTCCATGTTAGTGCTAGAAATAACCTTAACTAATGTAGAGGAGGGCAAGTGGTATACCTCACTTACCGAAGCTTCTGACTCAGATGATGATGAAGATGTGCTCTCATTTTCGCTGCTTGAGCTTCTTTCATCATCTGATGAATCTGAGTGGTCCATCGCCATGAGAGCAAAGTGTGAAACTTGCTCTTCTTCCTCCTCCGAGGATGATGGATCATCCCACGTCGCCTTTAGGTTGGTGGCACCCTTCTCCTTTCCCTTCGACTTCTTCTTGTCACCTTTCTTCTTCTCCTCCTTCTTGTCATCTCTTCTCTTCAATTGAGGGCACTCGTTCTTCATATGTCCCTCTTGGTGGCAGTTGTAGCATATAATATCCTTGGCCTTACCCTTGCCTTTGGACCCTTTCCTAGCATATGATTTGTTAGAAAAATTTCTGAAAGTCTTACGCATGTTTCTTACCATGAATGCCTCTTGGTCGCTATCCATGGAAGCGCTGGATTCCTCTGAATCGGATGAGGAGGAGTAGATCACCTTCTTCTTCTCCTTCCTCTTCTTCTTCTCCTTTTCTGCAATAAAGGCAATACCCTTCTCTTTGGGCGAGACGTTAGCTTGTTCGTGCAGTTCAAATTCACAGAATAAATCATCTAATTTAACTATGGACAAATCCCTTGATACCTTGTATGCATCAACCATGGATGTCCACAAGGTGGTTCTTGGGAAGGCTTGTAGAACATACCTGACAATATCCCGGTTCTCGATCTTTTCTCCAATCACGTGGAGCTCATTGATTACCTCCTTCACCCTTCCATGCAGCTGGCTGACAGTCTCATTGCTCTTCATGGAGAGGGATTGGAGTTGGGCCACGAGCAAGTCCTTCTTTTTTCTTCTGGACTCGTTTGACCCCTCGTTCAATTCCACCAATTTGTCCCACAATTCCTTGGCGCTCTTGAACGACCCCACCTTGATCAGTTGCTCCTTTGAGAGCCCGCACTACAGTGTGGTGGTGGCCTTGGCATTTGACTGCGCCCTCTTCATGACCTCTTTTGACCAAGATCTCATCGGTGTCGGTTCTCCTCTTTCATCGACGGGTGCCTTGAAACCATCTGCAATGCTAATTCAATTCTCAATATCGTTCATAAGGTAATATTGCATCCTACCTTTCCAGTATGCGAAGTCGTTCCGTCGAAGAAGGGTGGTCGTGCAGTGGAATATCCCTCTTGAAACGCCATTATACTTGCTCCGGTTGACGGTGAGATCTTCCGAAACGAACCGTGCTCTGATACCAACTGATGGATTGTCTTGGCGTTCTAGAGGGGGGGTGAATAGCACTTTGTCGTTGAGTCTCTACAATGTCGTTAGCACAGCGGAAACAATAATATGTAAAGGAAAATATGAACAATGCTAATTGCAAAAGTTTACTTGGTATCCACCCAGATGGGTGACTAATCCAAGGATCCACGTCGTACACCACTTCCACTATGAAAAATCTCCTTCAGGAGGAGAAACATTTACAGTGGTGATCTTTCTCTTTACAGAATGCAGTCAAATGAGAGAGGAAGTAGATAACACTTTTCAGACGAGCAGCACTTCGTTATCGTATGGAACCGTACCGCTCACGTGCAAAAAGGTGATCCTTTTATAGGAGAGCAGGACAAACTCATAGTCTGTCCAGCCTCGCACCAATCGACTGCCCCTGTTGCAATCAACTGGCCTAGCATTAATTGCTAGCCAGCGGCTAGCCAACGACTAGTTTTCGAGGTATACCAGTCGACTGCCTCTGGGCCAGTCGACTGGTAGAAGGCTGAAAACCTTCTGTGAGTTTTGGCAGTCGACTGCCCTCTGGCCAGTCGACTGCCCACTCACTCCCAGCCAGTCTTCACATAGTCCTTCACGTATGCTTTCAGGTTCACTCCTTGGCTCGCCCCTTGAAGTCATCTTCCTCTGGCTCTCGTCCCTTGGATGCGCACACAAGCCTCCCTTGGCTTGCCTCCATACCACCCTTCACGTGTGCCCTTGAAGTCCACTTCCCGGCTTGCCCTTGGAGTCCTCCCTCAGCTCTCGTCCCTCGGATATATCCACCATGTGTGATTCTCCAAGTCCTGCAAACTCAATCACACACATCAAATACAACATAACACTCTAACTTTAAACATATTTATACACACACATCAAAACCATGATCTTCCAATCATTTAAGGGTCGATTGCCTCAACATGGATTACCCATTGTTGGAGAATTCGTTATTTGCCAATCCTTCTGCTCCACGCAGAGGATGAGCATATTTGGCACAATTTAAAGCACAGGATGAGCATCTTTGGCACAATAAGGATTACCCATCGTTATTCTCGTGTGGACATCTAAAGCGCACGAGTAGCATCTTTGGCACAATTTTTTTGTTGTTTGCCCAACTTGATCCCTTGACATTTTACTGACAATATTGGATGGATACTAATATCTAACATTAATAGTTGACGTAAGCTGTCATTATCACTGCCAGCTACGGAAATAGAACTATCCATGTAATGAATCGGAACTATCCAAGAAAAAAGATCATGATAATTAGTGGTCAGTAAAGCATACATAACTAAATTGTGCTAACAAATCAAACAACCATAAATGATACACTAAATCAACAATTTCGGTAAAAACTCGTGTATGATAGAATCAAAAATTTTCATGAAAGGAGGGAACACATCAACCAACTCATAGTCATCACAATCCAAGTAAATACTTCAGCAATTTTTAAGGAACAGAATTTTACATATAGCAAATTACATCAACCAACTCAAAATTATCACAATCCAAGTAAATACAACTACAAAGATAGCAATTCTAAACTTTTTATTCAGTGAACAAATTTTAGCACCCAACTTCATAGTATCAGAATTGTTATTAACGTCACTGAATAGATCATTGCACTCAACTACATCCTTCTAACCAATAGATACCTTCAATTCACTAATCTCCAATTCTAATTTTTTATTCTCCCTCTTTAAATTATTAATAATTTCCTTCATTCTTTTTGACAATTTTGGGTCATGCCAAAAGAAAAAGTCACATCCATTTTCCTGCATTTGAAATGAACTTAATAAAAATCCAATAATTAAAAATATTCATAACATTTGTTGTTACCTATGTTATTGTATCAAAAACTTACTCTAAATTTTTCACAAGAAAAAAATAGCCTTCCTAGATTGGTTTCTTTCCATGATGTCCATAGATTAGCTCTTAACCCACAATAACATAATATATGGGGAGCACCACATTGCTCATCATTCATGTGTCTTCGAGTGAAAGATGATGATGATGATGATGATGATGATGGGTCACTTGCCATGAATTATCTTTCCTTTTTTTCTGTAATGTTTTTCCTACATTTCATCATTACCGTGAAAATATAAACAGCAATATCACACTTTAAGTAAGCAATACCAACAAGGAGTTATGTTCCAAGCTAAAGCAAAATAAAAGCTAAAGCAGAATGAAAATAGAATAAAAGCCAAGACTCGAAGGTTTTTCATATGTTCTAAGCTAGAGCAGAATAAAATCCACATATTAGGTAATCTGTCAGGGTCATTTGCATATGATGTTATTTGCATTTAGATATGTAAAGAGCATAAGACAATCTAAAAGCCAAGACTAGATTTTCCTACATCCATAGCCACATTTCTCCAAACTTTCTAAGTAAAATAGTGAAGCAAGTAAATTCAGAATCAAAAATTCAGAATCAAAAACTTTCCTACATCCACATCCACAGCCGCAATTCTCCAAACTTTCTTCAACTAGATTTTCCAAGTTGAAGAGAATAGAAAATTCAGAATAAATAACTCACGGCCGTGGATGTAGGAGAGGAGTTGAGAGGGCCCTCATTAGCGAACCCTAGTGCGTTCGATCGAGAGCACGAAAATAAAAGCACCGCGGAGGGTTCATCAACTCTTTTTCCAGTTTCAAAAACAAATTCAAACATCGAGGAGCAGACGATTACTGAACTTTCTGATTCAACTAGTGAAGCAAGTAATCACTAAGAACTATAAAAATTCACAACTAATCTTGAACAAGCCAAACATTATGAGGAAACCAGTGAAGCAAGTAAACACTAAGAACTACAAAAATGTAGGGTTTTTCGGGCCGCGAAAACCGCTTTTTCGCGTCGCGGAAACCCCGAAAGCCCCAACAGAAAGGATCCGAGCGAAGAAAACCATTTCAAAATTTTACGAGTGCTCGTTTACATGCTTCAAAACCGATCTACAACCTAGATCTATTAGAGAAGAGAAAAACTACCTTCGATGCGTGCCCCGCAATTCCCGCTCGCTCCTCGGTTGGTGTCGGATCTCAAGGATGCAAAGTAGCAACCCTCTAGAAGTATCCACACAAGCAAGAGAGTGGAGAGGAGAGCCCAAAAGTGTGCTAGCACTACTTGGGGTCTCGGCAAGATGAGAGGAGAGGGAGAGCCAAACCAAAACAAAAACCATGTGAGGAGAAGAATGAATCACCACACCAAAATTAAAACACCTTTTGTGTGTTTTAATGGCCGGCCATTTAATGGCCATTATTGGCCATTAAGTGGCCGGCCACCACCTTTGGTAACCCCCTTTTTGAATTCAAAATTCAAATGGGGAGGTTACTTAGCCTTGATGATGATGCCAAGTCATCACTTGGTCAAGTCAAGGTGATGTGGCTTGAGTCAAGTCAAACTTGCCTCTTATGGACTTTCCATATTTAGCCAAAGTCAAACTTTGACTTCATTACTCTCTCATGATTAGATTCATCCAACACTTGGATCAAACCCGAGTCCAACTCAAGTTGTCTAATTTGAGTCAAGTCAAACTTGCCTTTTATAGACTTTCCATATTTAGCCAAAGTCAAACTTTGACTTCATTACTCTCGGTCCATCATATGGACTTATTCTCCATCTATTGCTCTATGTGTGTGACCCTATAGGTTCTTGTAACGTTGGCAATGCCCTTAAACCTATTTAAGGACATAAGCAATGAGAGGTATCTAGCAACACATCATTGCTACCCAAGTTACAAGAATGTCGAGATCCAACATCACCATTGTGACTAATAATTGTGACCATCACAATATGTGACAACGTACTTCTATCCTCGATATCTAGATTGATCTTTCATGAGGCATAGACCGTGTCATCCTCAAATCAATCTATATGTCTTGATCTCCAAGTAGACTCACTATAATCAAATAAGCTCAATATCTAATATTGCCTTATTTGGGCATGGCCATGCACTTAGTGGTCTTACTCTATCAAGAACGAAGATATCACTCCCGTCATATAGGAGGGATAGATCCCATCTACGTTACTCACATCCCTCCGCATAATTTGTTACAAACCCAGTAATCGTCTTTATAGTCCACCTAGTTACGGGTGACGTTTGACGAAGTCAAAGTACGTAACTCCTTATGTAGGGAACTATGGTAACTTCAGGTCTAGGACTATAGTCATACTAATAGTCACATGAGAAAGTATATGACACTCATATAACGATCCATGATACTTTCTCATGGCGGGCCATTCAGTATACATTCTCTAATGTATACTCATGTGTCAACTTGATATCTCATATCCATGACTTGTGAGATCAAGTCATCATGTTGACCTACATGCTAGTCTCTATGCATTAACATTGTCCTTGAATGTTAATACTTGACTAGGAATAATTAAGAGTAGTGTTCTCTATATCATCTCACTATCGATTCAACTAATCGATTGATATAGATAAGAACCTTCTACTCAAGGACGTTATTATACTAAGTTATTTGACACCAATACACATAAGTACAATAACCATAAGAAATGCCTTTATATATAAGAAATATATATACAAGAATATGATACAATGAGTCCAAAAAGTAATCATCATATGATTGGCTCTAGGGCTCTCACTAACAATCTCCCACTAGCACTAGTGCCAATCGCTGTAGTATCTAATACCCAATGACCTAGTGTGACCATCATGCTTCATCTGTGCCAAAGCCTTGGTCAAGGGATCTGCGACGTTAGCCTCTGTGGGTACTCTGCAAATCTTCACATCTCCTCGATCGATGATCTCTCGAATGAGATGGAATCGCCGTAGTATGTGTTTGGTCCGCTGGTGTGAGCGAGGTTCCTTAGCCTGCGCAATAGCTCCATTGTTGTCACAATAGAGCTCTACGGGATCAGATATGCTAGGAACCACCCCAAGCTCAGTGATGAACTTGCGGATCCAAACTGCCTCCTTTGCTGCCTCTGATGCAGCAATATACTCAGCTTCTGTTGTAGAATCTGCAACTGTGTCCTGCTTCGAACTCTTCCAGCTCACAGCTCCGCCATTCAAGCAAAACACGAACCCTGACTGCGATCTGTAATCATCCTGGTCGGTTTGGAAGCTGGCATCAGTGTAACCCTTTACAACTAGATGCTCATCGCCTCCAAATATCAAAAAATATTCCTTAGTCCTTCTCAAGTACTTAAGGATATTCTTGACCGCTATCCAGTGACATTCACCTGGATCTGACTGGTACCTGCTCGTCATGCTCAAAGCATACGAGACATCAGGACGAGTACATAACATGGCGTACATGATAGATCCTATGGCAGAAGCATAAGGGATCTTATCCATGCGGTCTCTCTCCTCTCTAGAAGAGGGACTTTGAGTCTTCGAAAGACTCACACCATGTGACATTGGCAGAATTCCTCTCTTGGAATTCTGCATGGCAAAACGGTGTAATACCGTATCGATGTATGTACTCTGACTTAGGCCAAACAATCTCTTAGATCTATCTCTATAGATCTTAATGCCTAGAATGCAGGCTGCTTTACCTAAGTCCTTCATTGCGAAACAAGTCCCCAACCAAGTCTTCACAGACTGTAGCGAAGGGATGTTGTTCCCAATGAGTAGTATGTCATCCACATACAAGACTAGGAAGACTACTGTGCTCCCACTAACCATCTTGTAGACACAAGGTTCATCTTCGTTCTTGATGAAACCAAACTATTTGATCGCATCATCGAATCGAAGATTCCAGCTCCGAGAAGCTTGCTTTAGACCATAAATGGCCCTATGCAGCTTGCATACTCTGCCAGTATGCTGTGGATCTACAAAACCCTCAGGTTGTGTCATGTACACATCCTCGAGGAGGTTTCCATTCAGAAACGCTGTCTTGACATCCATCTGCCAGATCTTATAATCGTGGTAGGCTGCAATAGCAAGCATGATCCAAATGGACTTAAACATCGCTACTGGAGAAAAAGTTTCATCATAGTCAATACCATGAATTTGCTTGCAACCTTTAGCTACCAGTCTACCCTTATAGGTATGAGTAAGTCCATCCATGTTAGGCTTTCTCTTAAAGACCCACTTACACCCAATGGGTTTGACCCCTTCAGGTGGATCAACCAAGGTCCAAACTTGGTTAGTGTACATGGATTCCATTTCGGATCTCATGACTTCCAGCCATGACTCAGAATCTGGGCTCATCACAGCTTCCTGATAGGTGGTAGGCTCATTCTCAATGATCATAACGTCATCATGGTCAGGCAAGAGAAATGAATATCTCTCAGGCTGACGACGTACCCTATCAGACCTGCGAAGAGGTAGGTCTACCTGAACAGGTTGTTGTTCCACAACTTCTTGTGTAACAATCTCATCCATAATTTCTTATGGTTCCTGTTCAGTATCCATCAAGGGCTCAGTGCTATGGTCGTTGTCTTGAACTTCTTCAAGATCAAACGAACTCCCACTAGTCTTTCTAGAAACAAAGTCCCTTTCTAGAAAGACCCCAGTCTTAGCAACAAACACTTTGTGTTGACTGGGAATGTAGAAGTAATATCCCTTAGTTTCTTTGGGATATCCCACGAAATAGCACTTATCGGACTTGGGTCCCAGTTTGTCTAAGACTTGACGTCTAACGTAAGCCTCACAACCCCAAACCCTCATGAAAGACATCTTGGGACTCCTCCCAGCCCATATCGTATATGGTGTCTTCATGACCGCCTTTGATGGAACACGGTTAAGTGTGAACGCTGCCGTGTCTAGAGCATATCCCCAAAAGGATATAGGAAGATCTGCGTGACTCATCATAGATCGTACCATATCTAATAAGGTACGATTCCTCCTTTCGGATACACCATTCCACTGTGGTGTCCCAGGAGGAGTGAGTTGAGATAGAATCCCACACTCAGCTAAATAGTCACGAAACTCATGGCTCAAGTATTCTCCACCTCGATCTGATCGAAGTATTTTAATACTCTTGCCGAGTTGGTTTTGTACTTCATTTCTGAATTCTTTGAACTTTTCAAAGGACTCGGACTTATGTGTCATCAAGTACACATAACCATATCTACTGAAATCATCAGTAAATGTGATGAAGTATCTATAACCACCTCGAGCAGCAACATTGAAAGGGCCACATACATCAGAATGTATGAGTCCTAACAAATCTGTTGCCCTCTCGCTATGTCCACTAAAGGGAGTCTTAGTCATCTTGCCTAGAAGGCATGATTCACATGTCTCATATGATTCAAAATCAAATGAATCCAGCAATCCATCCTTATGGAGCTGGGACAAGCGACTCTCATTTATGTGGCCTAAGCGACAGTGCCAGAGATAGGTTGGGTTCAACTCATTTGATCTCAACCTCTTGGTACTTACATTATAGATAGGGCGTTCTAAGTCTAGAATGTAGAGTCCGTTGATAAGATCTGCACTACAATAGAACATTTCATTTAAATAGACTGAACAACATTTGTTCTTAATTATAAATGAGAAGCCTTTCTTGTCTAGACAAGAAACAGAAATTATGTTCTTAGTAAGTGCAGGTACATAACAACAATCATCTAGTTCCAGTACAAGCCCAGAGGGCAGAGATAGAAAATAAGTTCCTACAGCAACAGCAGCAACTCGTGCTCCATTGCCTACTCGTAGGTCAACCTCGCCCTTTGCCAATGCCCTGCTATTTCTCAGCCCCTGCACATTGGTACAAATGTGAGAAGCACATCCAGTATCTAATACCCATGATGTAGAAATAGAAAGGTTGACTTCTATAACATATATACCTGAAGTAGAAGGCTCGCTTCTCTTCTTCTTAAGATCCTCCAGGTAGATCTTGCAGTTTCTTTTCCAATGCCCTTTCTCACCGCAATGGAAACAGGTGGCATCCTTCTGCACCCCACCCTTGGGTTTAAGTGCTGCAGAGCTGGCTTTGCCCTTGGTTTGGGTCTTACCCTTACCTTTGGGCTTCCACTTACCCTTGCCTTTGCCCTTCTGTACCATCAGGACGGTACTAGGCTTGGTGAGATTAGGCTCAGCAGTTCTTAACATGTTGAGTATCTCGGGAAGTGGTTTGTCTAATTCGTTCATGTTGTAATTCATGACGAATTGACGGTAACCTGGCAGCAACGATTGCAGAATCAGGTCGGTAGCCAGCTCTTGGCCCAAGGGAAACCCTAGTCTATCGAGGTTCTCGACGTACCCAATCATCTTGAGTACGTGAGTTCCTACTGGGGTTCCCTCTTTCATCTTGCATGAAAAGAGGGCCTGAGTCACTTCGAACCGCTCATGCCTTGCCTGCCCTTGATATAATTGCTTGAGGTGGCCAATCATATCGTAAGCATTCATGTTCTCGTGTTGCTTCTGAAGCTCAGAGGACATGCAGCATAGCATTAGGCACGACACGTCTAACGCGTCGTCTTGATGCTTCTGATGAGCATCTCTAACGCTACGGATGGCTGAGGGTGGTGGTGCTTCAGGAACTGCTTGCTCTAGAACGTACAGCTTACGTTCCTGTTTGAGGACTATCCTCAAGTTCCTGTACCAGTCCAGGAAATTAGCTCCAGTGAGCTTGTCCTTCTCAAGGACAGATCGCAGAGAGAGAGTATTCGCGTTTGAAGACATGACAATCTACAACAGATAAATGCAGAGAATAAATATCATATTCTAGTAATCATCTAATTAGGCCTTTAATTAAATGATGCTCCCACTAAATTATAGGAATTTTGGTGGAATCAAGTCATTGGAGTGGTCAAACCACACTACTAGATCCGTACCAATTTACTATAATTTATGTGGGACAAGATCCACATCATACTATGCCTTGAGTTAGCTTTGGCTAAATCACCCAAGACTTAGTATGATCGGTAGATAACTAATTTATCAATTACATCTCTATGCAACTCTTATTTATAGGATCAAGATTTAACGTTTACGAATAATCTTGAGTTAGCTTTGGCTAAATCGCTCAAGACTATTTAAAACGGTGATTTTGTCCTACCCTTTCCAACTATTGGAATACGCCTATAGCTTTACTCGATCCAATTGAGTTAACTAGTTACTCAATCTGATTGAGCTCGATCTAACCCGAGCCGTGATAGGCGGGACCAAGGTTGTCCCTCCGCATCCTACCAAGATTAAATGCGTTGCTCTACTTTGGCAGAATCGACAAGCGCATATGATCGAGGTAGTGATGGGTATCAGGACCCGGTAGGCGTTTATGAGTTGATTCGATTTTAGATCTAATCTAATCGAGGATGTGCATCACATCTAGGCATTTATGAAATCTAATTTAATCCTAAATGTGTATTAAGTGCACATCAAAATGTGGTTCCCACATTACTTGTGCATCTCATACACTTAAGTTTATTTTTACTATTCTACATTATCATGCATCATATACATCACAAGCATAGCAATAATAAAAATAAACATAAGTGACTTGGTCATGGCCCTACTAAGACCCTCTCAAGCCAATGAGAGGATCCGATGGTCATCCTAGGTCTTGCGGCTTCTCCAAGCGCTTCCTCTTGACCGTCTTGGTGTTGTCGGCTAGTTCTCCCGAGTCCAAGTTCTCCGGAATTTCCGTCGTCTTCACTTTTGTACATTACAAATTTTTATACTCGAGTTATATTAGAGTCTAAATATGAAATACAACAGAAATAAAATATTAAAAGCCGACACGCAGGTCGCAAACACAATACAACACGCACATGTACAAAAACGGTGCGCAGGCCGTAATATGAATTACAACACAATTTTAATCTTATTAAAAATTGGGTTTTGGGCCATGACCATCACACTACTGTACATAATTCAAAATTATGTAATTTTACAGTTTTTATATAATTTTTCTACTGATTTTTAGAATTTTTCGAGTCACAAGTCCGCGGCGGTCCCGGTAAGCGGGTTTCGGGCGTAATCGCGAGACAAGGCCCCTTGCGGGGTTAGGAGCAGCGCCCCTACTCATGAAATAACCTTCACGAGTGTCTTCTTACGATTATACAGCGCCTTTACCCGCTGTCCCAAAATTCATTTGAGCGAAACTTGCCGTTTCGGAGAAGTTTTTCTCGGTGGCAAAGTCTACAAGTGCTTCGCACTCGTCGCTTTGCCTCTACGAGGAAAAATACTCAAAAATCCTAAAATTTAGAAAAATTACAGAAGCATAAAATTATCTAAATTTTGTATCTAATACAAAAAAAATAAAAACCAAAACGAGCACAAGCTTCGCTCGTGGCTCTGATACCACTGTAGGGTTTTTCGGGCCGCGAAAACCGCTTTTTCGCGTCGCGGAAACCCCGAAAGCCCCAATAGAAAGGATCCGAGCGAAGAAAACCATTTCAAAATTTTATGAGTGGTCGTTTACATGCTTCAAAACCAATCTACAACCTAGATCTATTAGAGAAGAGAAAAACTACCTTCGATGCGTGCCCCGCAATTCCCGCTCGCTCCTCGGTTGGTGTCGGATCTCAAGGATGCAAAGTAGCAACCCTCTAGAAGTATCCACACAAGCAAGAGAGTGGAGAGGAGAGCCCAAAAGTGTGCTAGCACTACTTGGGGTCTCGGCAAGATGAGAGGAGAGGGAGAGCCAAACCAAAATAAAAACCAAGTGAGGAGAAGAATGAATCACCACACCAAAATTAAAACACCTTTTGTGTGTTTTAATGGTCGGCCATTTAATGGCCATTATTGGCCATTAAGTGGCCGGCCACCACCTTTGGTAACCCCCTTTTTGAATTCAAAATTCAAATGGGGAGGTTACTTAGCCTTGATGATGATGTCAAGTCATCACTTGGTCAAGTCAAGGTGATGTGGCTTGAGTCAAGTCAAACTTGCCTCTTATGGACTTTCCATATTTAGCCAAAGTCAAACTTTGACTTCATTACTCTCTCATGATTAGATTCATCCAACACTTGGATCAAACTCGAGTCCAACTCAAGTTGTCTAATTTGAGTCAAGTCAAACTTGCCTTTTATGGACTTTTCATATTTAGCCAAAGTCAAACTTGGACTTCATTACTCTCGGTCCATCATATGGACTTATTCTCCATCTATTGCTCTATGTGTGTGACCCTATAGGTTCTTGTAACGTTGGCAATGCCCTTAAACCTATTTAAGGACATAAGCAATGAGAGGTATCTAGCAACACATCATTGCTACCCAAGTTACAAGAATGTCGAGATCCAACATCATCATTGTGACTAATAATTGTGACCATCACAATATGTGACAACGTACTTCTATCCTCGATATCTAGATTGATCTTTCATGAGGCATAGACCGTGTCATCCTCAAATCAATCTATATGTCTTGATCTCCAAGTAGACTCACTATAATCAAATAAGCTCAATATCTAATATTGCCTTATTTGGGCATGACCATGCACTTAGTGGTCTTACTCTATCAAGAACGAAGATATCACTCCCGTCATATAGGAGGGATAGATCCCATCTACGTTACTCACATCCCTCCGCATAATTTGTTACAAACCCAGTAATCGTCTTTATAGTCCACCAAGTTACGGGTGACGTTTGACGAAGTCAAAGTACGTAACTCCTTATGTAGGGAACTATGGTAACTTCAGGTCTAGGACTATAGTCATACTAATAGTCACATGAGAAAGTATATGACACTCATATAACGATCCATGATACTTTCTCATGGCGGGCCATTCAGTATACATTCTCTAATGTATACCCATGTGTCAACTTGATATCTCATATCCATGACTTGTGAGATCAAGTCATCATGTTGACCTACATGCTAGTCTCTATGTATTAACATTGTCCTTGAATGTTAATATTTGACTAGGAATAATTAAGAGTAGTGTTCTCTATATCATCTCACTATCGATTCAACTAATCGATTGATATAGATAAGAACCTTCTACTCAAGGACGTTATTATACTAAGTTATTTGGCACCAATACACATAAGTACAATAACCATAAGAAATGTCTTTATATATAAGAAATATATATACAAGAATATGATACAATGAGTCCAAAAAGTAATCATCATATGATTGGCTCTAGGGCTCTCACTAACAAAAAACATTGAACGTGGTGTAAACTTTTATCAAGAATCATTCACAAGAAGCAGCCTACAAGAAGAGAACAGAAAATTCAGAATTTACAACTCACGGTCGTGGATGTAGGAGAGGAGTTGCGAGGAGGGACTCGTGGGTTTTTCAGTAGCGAGGAGTCTGACGCAGAGGCGAAGGAGCACACGGTGTCTTTTACGGCGCGGGATCGTCGCTCGCGAGGAGGTGGCACTGCAAAGGAAGATGGAGGAGTCTTGGCTTTTTCCGGCGCGGGATCGTCGCTCGAGAGGAGGTGGCGCTGCAAAGGAAGATGGAAGAGTCTTGGCTTTTTTCGACGCGGGATCGGGCACCGCAGAGGAGGTGGCGACGCAGAGGAAGATAGAGGAGTCTTGGCTTTTTCCGGCGCGGAATCGGGCACCACAGAGGAGGTGGCGACGCAGAGATGGAGGAGCAGCGGAGTGGGGTTGTTCGCGACGAGAAAGGGCAAGTTTTAGGGTTTGGTCGAGGAATTACAATGGATTTCCTTTCTCTTGCGTTGTTGTTGCGTTTCGCGGACGTGGGTTGTCCACTGTGTCTGCCATCTCATTCACTCTTTCTTTCACTTCTCCATTTTCACTCAGCCTATCATTTCTCTTTATATAATATAGTAACCTTTTGCAAAACAATGATAGTAAGTTGCTTAAAGAACGAAAAACTTAAGCACATGAAGTATGAGAGTTGATGTGATTTTTCGTGAATTCAAAATTTTGAGATGTCCTTGTCAAGCCCTTTTTTTTTAATTGACCTTTTCTATCAATCTCTTGCCCCGGGAGTGTAATGCAAGACGGTTAATTATCATGTCATGTATTTATGATTCGATTCTCAATTATAATATATTTTATATATTTTTTCATATGAGATGTGAATCTTAGGACATTATATTTCTAGATCATCTACTACGAATACTTTCTAATTTATGCTAATAGAGGATCAAAATTTTTCATAAAATCTAATCCATGAGGGCATCCGTAACCGTTTAACACCTTTAATGTTATAATACCTACCACCTCATCAAAAAGTATGGGACTCACATGCCATATACACATTAACATTAACATCTTCATTCTCTTACATTCGTTTAACATTCAACCCCTATTATTTGTGGGGTTCACATGCCACATATATATTCTCTCACATATACATTCTCTCACATATTAATTCTCTCACATATTCAATCTCATACATACATATTTTTTATTTTCAACTTTATTTACCAATTTAAATAATTATTATTTAAAATAAATAATAATAATAATTTTAAATATATGTATCATTAATTGAAATTAGAGAACAACATAATAAAAATAAAACCGATCTGATCGGTCAGTGCGATCGATCAGGGCAGGTGTGGACCGATCAGGCAGGAGCTCCTGCCTGATCGGTTTGGTTGACCGATCAGGAACTTCCCTGATCGGTCACCAGACCGATCAAGTGTTCGATTGATGTCATGTTATACGCGATGAACGCGTTCAAACATCTGAACGCGTTCATCGCGTCAGCGCATTAACACGCTCGCCGCAACGGCTTTAACACGGACGATATGTTAATCGGGCATTATAATGCTTAATTAACGCATCATTACAGGTGCCCTGATATGAAATTCGATATTCTTCAATTTCATTAATAAGTTTTTCCCTAGTAATCTCTCGCTGTTCAGTCGCCGAAACAATAATTTATTCATCTATCTGTCAGGCAATAATTTATTCAATCTAAATCTTCGTTACTTATCCTTTCTAAGTCGCCTGAACCCACCTTTCTAGTCAATCGGAGATGCTTCGTATCAACTCCTCCATCTAAACAGAAAAACATTCGCTAAGAGATATTTATGCGTAGGTCCAGTTAAATAAGTATTTAATGGTTTATTTTCAAAAAAATATATCAACTAAAGGCAAATATGGACTCTCATAGCTTCAAGATATCCAAATTTTAGGCTTAAAGGGATTCGACAAAAAAATCTCTAAATTTGTGACAAATTTTACAACAAATTTTTATGATGAATTTTATAAAAAAAAATCATTCCAAAAATTGTTTGCGATGAAAGTTTTTTTTATCGCAAATAGGTCATCATCAAATTTTATGATAAAAAAATAGAAATTCATCCTAAAATTTATAAACAAAATTCATTGCAAACTCATATTTGTAAATAAAATATCTATCACAAAATTTATAACAAATTTTGTAATAATTTTTTTTCACAAAATCATAATTTTTCTAACAACTCATATTTGCAAATATGTTCCATCGTTCATACGTACATATAAACATGAGACAATCAACATCAACAACAAAGATCCCACGTAACCAAATCAAACATCTCATTTAATAAATGACAAATCTAAGATCATACATGGCAAACCAAAGATCAAATACATATCTAATTCATCATACACATACAAATTGCAAAACAAAGTCAATTTAATCATCAACATCATATCAGTTAAACTAGACAATATAACAAAAGATCCCATTACATCACATACTTTCTTCGTCTCGATCTTCTTCTTCAATTCTTTTTCTATATCAAAAAACAAACAAATAAAAACTAAAATAGTTAAGATGAAAATACAGAGTATGAATATAAACAAACCAACACAAAACTAATGTAAACGCTACACTGTAAACGTTCATCTTTTCTGACACGGATTTCCATTTGTTACCACCTTCCTTCTTGATGACCTTGTTTGAAACAAATTAACACCAAAAAAATTCACAAACTTAATCAAGTAACAAAGGTTCAAAAATACTAAATCTGCGACAACCACCACCACCACCACTAGGAGGAATTTGACTAGTAGGGAGGCTAAATGAAGATGATGCATAATAAAGTTCTGTTATTGGTATAAATTGCTAATTTTCCGATCCCTTTGCCTCATTTTCTTATCCCTTTGCACTAGCTACTTGCTCCTTCAACTTGATAACATCTTTAGTCAATTGATTTATTTCTGCCTTTACTGTTGGTGGGATGGAAGAAGATTTACCAACAACTCTACAATTTCTTCTCAAAGAACCCAGTCCAAATATTCTTTCCCCCTTTTGGTTCACCACTTGCCTCGAGTCATAGACTATATTACCAATAGATGGCTCAAATCCGTCATTATCATCACTTGCACCCAAAGCTTCTCTATGCTAGCTCATCATATCTATCATGTATTGTAATAAGAAAAATTAAATGACAATATAATAGAAATGCATATAATTTTGACTACATATATATAGGATCTAAATTATGAACATTCATATTAACATTGAAAAAGTTAATTTATGAAAACAAAATAAGATAATCTCTATCAAGTGATTCATTAGAATCAAAAAATTTAGTAAGTAGTAACAATAAATTTCAGAAAGACTAACCTAATAAACTACAATGTTGTGGTATATTATGTAGAATCAAGGGCAACGCTAGAAGGGATGAATAGCATTAAATTTTTTTTATAAAAAATAATGAGTAGAGTAAGTGAATCAATTATCAGAGTTAACACAGCAAAAATAATAAATTAATTAAACTGATTCAATCAAATAAGAAAAAAAGTAAGCAATAAAAATATCTAACAGTATAATTATGCAAGTTGATCAATTAATCCAGAAGTATAGGCACGCAATAATTTTTAAAAAAAATTGATTCTTATTTTCAATGTTTTCTAGGAGGAGAAATTTTACAGAAAACGAATATAAAAATTAAATACAATAAAAAGATTAAGGCAACACTTAAATAAATAAAAAATTACTCTAGATGTTGTCGATCAGAAATGAAGAGTGTGCCACAACATGTCATAGCACAGAAGGTAAAAGAGCACTCAAAGCACTAGAACATAACTAGATGATTGAGCAAGGGATGATTTTCAAGTTTTGCCTTGAAGCTCCTTATATAGCACCAGTCTTTTGTACAAGTACTGACGTGACTACGACTTCTATCAGTAAGATAATGTTAACGAAGCTTCCCAGCCTCTCGTGCACCCTTTCGTCGCATTGGCAGGGGTCAAACATCATCTTGACCATTGTGTTTGGGTTGCTGATAGTGTCGTCTCCCAGCTGCTTGATCACCCTTACACCTGGTCACCTAGACTCTATATGATCATCTGGAGCCTCCAAAATGTACGATCGATTGACGTTGCTAGAGAGGGGGGGTGAATAGCAATTTTTCGAGCCCCTTTCTTCCTACACGGTTAGTTGTGTTGATATTTCTAAAGTATGAACTACAGAAACAAATTCTGTAAATCTAAACACTTACAGTGATCTGCACTTGGAGAAGAAACCGGAAGACTTTGCCATCCGAAGAATAATCACGAACGAATCGAAAAGCTCTTCATAATTTCACAAACCAAATCCCTCTTCTGTAATGGGACGAACCAATCTTGAATGTTCTTCTCAATAACCCCTTCTTCGTCATGTGAACTTGGACGAACCTTGCACAATAACTTTATACACATGAGACGAACCCTTTCTCTTTGACCTCGCACAGACCTCGCACATAGCTTGTCTTGCACGATCTCCATTGGCTTGGACACACACACATAGCATGTCCTTTCTCTTGTTCACCTCTCCCCTTTGCCTTGGAAGCCATATATATAGGGGTAAAAGGTCTCTTCATATTCCTCCATTAATGGAGGAATATGAATGAGTTGGAAGATGAAGAGAAAGGGGTGCCTCTTCATCTTCTATAACTCCAACATCTCCCACTCATCCAAGTCAATCCATATAGGTCATCTAATCACATAGACCATGTAAGAAAGTCACAAAGACCATATAAGAACATTAAATTCATACATCAGGGAAAATGGTTCGTGCGACAACAAGCACACTGAGCAATTAATGCTAAGAAAGTTGTTACACTTAACTAGCTACTCTATAGAACGAATCAGAAACATCAATAACTTGCCTTTACCCCAGATTAAATATTTACATCATATGAACATCTCTAATCCCTCATATGACAACTATGTCAAGAGCATATTCAACATCTCTAATCAATACATTTATTCACAATTACATTTTTAAGTACTCAACAAAAAAATGTAACTGGTCGACCAGTGAATAAGTATTACAGATGTAAATCAATTTTAATCTTTCTTTTTAGCTAGAATCTATTCATTCTAATCAGTTGCTTTCTTAGTTATGCTCCATAGACCGAATCATCCATAGCCAATAGGATACACACTAAAGTAGTAGTCACTGATTAAAACTTCAAGTAGACAGCTAAATAGTCACTTAGGGTAAGATTGAGATTAACTTATAATCTCAAGGGTTTCACATAGTAGAGAAGCAGGGATCCATTCTCCTACTACCCTTATTATCGCTATAGCACATGTGGTATGAATCACATGCTACGATGTTTTTCTCTTTACCAAAAAGAGTGCATGTTTTTCTCAAATATTTAACATCGTACAGATTTCGATCTAGACATACCTAATGTCTAATCCGAATTCAACTTATGAATTCTAATCTGGCCTTTAACAGGTTTAGTAAATGGTGGGTGCATTTACTTCGATCATTACATAAATGATCTCATCTTGATACAAAAATCAAGGCGACATCAACTTACGAGTATGTCTCTATCTACAACTACATAAGTTATCTCATAAGTAATGGTCTTACCTCTATTTATACTAAACAAATAGAGATGATTGTCCATGTGAGTGGACCAATCTCAACCTACCAATATGCTCATCGAGACTTTTATCCAAATGTAACAAATACATTTACACTGAATAGATTATGACATTTCATATATATAACAGTCTTTACAATGTGTTATATCTTGCGTAGTTCCAAAAACTTCACATGTCCATAAAATGACTCTTTAGTCAATGGCTTAGTAAAAAGATCTGCAAGCATTGCTCATGTAGGGATATACTCAAGAATTATCTTTTTCTTATCAACAATATCCTTTATGCTTGCCTTGACTGTGATATTCGAGATCCTTAGAAAAAGCTATAGTAGCTTAATTATCACAGTACACTGTAACAGGACTCTCACTGTCGTCAGCAATTCTCAAATGCATCAAGAACCTTCTTAACCAGATAACTTCTTATGCAACAACTGCACGAACCACATACTCAGCTTTCATTGTCAACAGCACTACATAAGTCTGTTTTGACAAGGCTACACAAGCCTATTTTAACAGGGCTACACAAGCCTATTTCGACAACGCTACACAAGCCTGTTTCTTGCTGTTCTATGAGATGGCGCCACCATTCAGCAAGAAGGTATAGCTAGATGTGGATTTTCTGTTATCAAGGTCCCTTGCCCAATATGTAATTGTAGAGCCCTTCTAGCTCAGCTTTGATCCTTTTCACTACTTTCCTATGTCTCGATCCTGGGTTTAACTGGAAACGACTAACTAAGCCGACTGCATAGCTTATATCGGGATGAGTACACAACATAGTATACATCAAACTACCAATGACACTGACATATAGTTTTTTTATATCAACTATCTCTTAAGGAGTCTTGAGAGACATACTTTTGCTCAGAGTAACACCTTTCGCTGTAGGTGTTTGTTCAATGTTGCAATCCAACATATTAAAATGTTGTAGCATCTTAGTGATATAAACTTCTTGGGACAAACCCAAAAGTCTTTTTGATCGATCATGAATGATCTATACTCCTAAGATGTACTCAGTTTCGCCCATATCTATTATGTCAAATTGTGATGAAAGTCAAGACTTGACTTCAATCACAAACTTTAGGTCACTTCCAACTATTAGCATATCATCAACATATAATGATAAAATGACAAACTTTCCTTTATCCTTCCTTAGGTAAACACAATGATCCTCATTGATTATTTCGAAACCATAAGACAAAATAACTTCATTGAATCATATGTTCCATTGTCTTGACGCCTGCTTTAGCTCATACATAGACTTCTTAAGTCTACAAACTTTATCCTTTTGACCCTCAACTATATAACCTTCTGGTTGTGTCATATAAATTTCTTCGTCAAGATTACCATTAAGGAAAGCCGTCTTTACATCCATTTGATGTAATTCTAAGTCAAAATGTGCTACTATAGCTAGGATGACTTGTATTGACACAAACTTCACAACTGGGGAGAATGTCTCTTCAAAATCAATACCCTCCATTTAGGTATATCCTTTTGCAACCAAACAAGCTTTGTACCGATTAATCTACCCATCCGCTTTCTCTTAATTTTGAGAATCCACTTATTCCCAATAGCCCTGCAGCCCGGAGGAAGATCGACTAAATCTCAAACTTGATTCTTTCTCATGGACTCCATTTCTTCATCCATTGCAACTTTCCATTTCTCCTTAACTGAGCATTTCATTGCTTCCGAGGA
This sequence comes from Boesenbergia rotunda, assembly GCA_024364735.1. Classification (NCBI taxonomy): domain Eukaryota; kingdom Viridiplantae; phylum Streptophyta; class Magnoliopsida; order Zingiberales; family Zingiberaceae; genus Boesenbergia; species Boesenbergia rotunda. The sequence continues at coordinate 55,553 of JAGFNQ010000471.1, forward strand.
ATCATTAATGCCTCATATTCAATGTCAAACCTTCTCCGAGGAATAATCTTACGATTACTTCTTCGCAGGTTAGACTGTTGAGAAACTAATTCATTTATAGGTCATTTACTCCCACTAGGTTGACTAGATTCAGGTATCCCCTGTGATTCCTGATTCGTTAATATAGGAACAGTATCCTCCTCCTCTATTTCAAATAGAGGAGTTGATTTATCAACTTCACCTCTTGTTGGGAACTCAATTTTGAGAAAAATGACATCTCTTGACTCTATTTCAGAGATGGCTCCATCTTGTTGCTCACCAATAAAAACATAACTCTTAGAGGTATCAGAATATCTTATAAAGATACACTTTCTACCCCTGGGTCCTAATTTTCCATGTTTGTGAGTCTTGTCATGAATATAAGCAGCTGACCCCCATAGTCTCAGATTACTTAAATCTGGTTTTCTGCCTATCCAAAGTTCATATGGAGTAGATAGAACAGATTTAGAAGGCACTCGGTTAAGTATGTAGGTTGCAGCCAATAATGCATTTCCCCAATAGGAAATTGACAAATTAGCTTGAGCCATCTTCGACCTAACCATTTCAAGAAGAGTTCGATTTCTTCTTTCAGCAACTCCATTATGCTGTGGAGTCCCAGGAATAGTTAACTGTATAATAATCTCTTTCTTATTACATATTGTCTTGAACTGATAAGACAAATATTCACCTCCACGGTCAGTGCGAAAGGTTTTAACCTTACATTCCAATTGATTCTCAACTTCATTTAAATAATGATTAAAGCAATCTAATGCTTCAGATTTATGAGAAATCAAATACACATGACCAAAACGCGTGAAGTCATCAATAAATGTAATGAAATAAGAACTTCCATGTCTAGCTTTTATGTTCATCAGACCACAAATATTCGAATGAATCAATTGCAATGGTGATTCAGCCCTAATAGCCTTACCAAATGGTTTCCTAGTTGCTTTTCCAGCAAGATAATGCTCACATATAGACAAGTCAATTTTAGCACGAGTACCGAGCAGACCTTCTCTTGCTAATCTATTCATTCTTTCTTGTCCTATATGTCCCAATCTAGCATGCCAAACTTCATCATTAACATCGGCATCGCTAGTAAGAGCAATGTTTGAAAAACAACCATTATTTCCACAATTAACATCTAGTTCTACATCAAGAACCATGAAACCGTTTGATACATAACCATATCCAATTAACACAGAGTTAATTTTAAGTTCCACACAACGATTATAAAAGTTCAAACACTAACCTATTTCAAGAAGACAATTAACGGAAACCAGATTCCGTCGAATCTCAAGAGTATACAGGACATCATGCAGAAACAAGGTACGGCCACCACGAAGGTTGAGTTTGCAAGTGTCAATTCCTTTGACTTCAATTCTTGCATTGTTTCCCACATATATCCACTTATTGCCAGTTGGTACCCAACGGTACTCTACGTATGTAGCTCGATCATAAGCTACATGGTTTGTTACTATTGAATCTATAATCCACAAAGGATAAGAATCAGCTAACGACACTGTACTAGCAACATAATGCTCATGAAACTTATTCTTGTTTGGGTTTTGCCCAGCAGCAGCAGTAGCTTCTTTTCCCTCTCTTTTCTCGAACCATCTTTTCTTATTCTTGGATCCAGAACCTTCAGCTACAAAAGCTTGTTTAGAAATCCTTATGGATTCTATTCTCTCCGCCTCCAATTCAATTGGCGTGGGACATCAGTGAGAGTCTTGATACTCTCACTGTGAGTATGGTTCTGTTTTGTTTCCCAAGAATCAGGAAGGGAATGAATAACTGCCTGAACCTGTTATTCATCGGTCAACTCATGACCAGCAGCCTTTAGCTCCCGAATCATATTCTCCATTTCTCTCAAATGTTGAGCCATGGTAACATTCGGGCGCTTTTTACAACTGTCAAACTTAATTGTCAGTTGACAAAGCTTGCTCAAGCTAACTTCACTGCATTTCTCTCTAAGGGCTACCTAGACGGCATGAGCAAATGGTGATGACTCATACTCAAATACCAAGTCATCTACCATTGAACTAATCAATATGCCCTTAGTAGTGGAGTCCTTTTTCTTCCATGCCCTATAGGCATCAAGATCAAGTTTATGCTGTGCAGTTGAATCATAAGTAGGTTCTTCCATGAACTGTTACAGCCTCTAGAACTTCCTGTTCCTCAAGAACATATTGTATCTTGAGATGCCATATTTTATAGTTATCCCCACATAATTTCTCTCTATTCAGTTTAGCTATGATGTTCTTAGTTGCCATGATCTATCATAAATAAACACATTATTTATTAACTAAGTATAATTTATATGCATGTAACTTATGATTGACTCGTTGTAAATTAGAATTGGTTTACAAAATCAAGTGGTAACTACGTTTCCACTCATCATTCGTATAATCCAATCTAATCAACATTGATCAATTATATTACATACATCCCATCAAATGAACTAATCATTTGTATACATTTGTATAATGAACTAATCATAGAATGAACTAATCATTAGAATGAACTAATCATTAAATGAACTAATCATAGAATGAACTAATCATTTATAGAATGAACTAATCATTTATAAAAATGAACTAATCATTTGTAAGATTTGTTAACATATAACATGACCTTTTTTTCATAAAATAGTACTGTTTGTACAAAACAACAGTCTATACCACTTGACTTTCATAAACTAAATAGACCAATATTGTTCGTACATAACGACAATAACAATGACAAAACTTTAACAAATTAAATAAGCTAATGTCATTGCCACTAGGACAAACACTAGTGCAGTTGTTAACATAATCCATTTTATGTTAGACTTTGCTCTATCTTCTCAATCGCCTCCCTCAGCTCATTCTGTCACACATCGAGACAGGTCATCGTGTATATCATCTTTAGCATGTGGAATTGAAAAATATTATTGTCAGTACAAAACTGGCAATCCAGTAACAAAACTGGTTCATTTCAATTCACATATATATGCATAGAACACACAGAATCATAAGCAAATAAGAAAAACAAATCTTCTTTATTTGAGGAACTCCAGTTGACTAACACACTGGACCGGTCGATTTGGAAATTAGATCTCAAGTATTAGCTTATTCTTTTGTCCTTATTAGAACTGATCTAATTGGATATCTTATTGTTATTGTTTAATTTTAAGCCCATTCACGTTTAAGTCAAACTTATTTATCAAACCAATTAGACTGGTTATATTTTAGATCAAATTGGTCTGGTTAAACCAACCAATGGTTTGAACCAGACCCGACCTGATTGGACCAAACTGATTTGGTTAAACCAACAAATGGTTTGAACCAAAACCTGATATGATTGGACCAAACTAATCTGATTAAACCAACTAATGATTTAACCCAAGTCTAATTGGATAGATTGGTTCAAATTAATTGAACGACTTCCAAATAACTTTTGCCACAACTTTATGGTAGACCGTCTCTTCCCTTGGAAGAGGTCTGTGGTTCAATCCTTGGACATCTTTTTGCCCTTTCCTCTTCTTCTCAGGGAGAAAACAATCATGACACATAGTCGCTAGTTTCCGACGACTACGTTGGATTTTCACCCGGCAAGAGAAGAACACGACGGAGACAAACTCCAACCGGGACATCGAACAGGGGCCAAGAAGTGATCGATACACAAAGGTAAAGTTATGCTTTTATAATCTAATGCTCTGATACCATTGTTGATATTTCTAAAGCATGAACTACAGAAACAAATTCTGTAAATCTAAACACTTACAGTGATCTGCACTTGGAGAAGAAACCGGAAGACTTTGCCATCCGAAGAACGATCACGAACGAATCGAAAAGCTCTTCATAATTTCACAAACCAAATCCCACTTCTATAATTGGACGAACCAATCTTGAATGTGTTAGTGAGAGCCCTAGAGCCAATCATGTGATGGTTGTTGTATGGACTCATTGTATCATATTTCATATATATATATAAAGGCATTTGATTATGGTTATTATACTTACTTGTATTGGTGCCAAATAACTAAGTGTAATAACGTCCTTGGTAGTAGGTTCATATCTATATCAATCGATTGGTTGAATCGATAGTGAGATGATATAGAGAACACTACTCTTAATTATTCCTAGTCAAGTATTAACATTCAGGGACAATGTTAATGCATAGAGACTAGCATGTAGGTCAACACGATGACTTGATCTCACAAGTCATGGATATGAGATATCAAGTTGACACATGAGTATGCATTGGAGAATGTATACTGAATGACCCACCATGAGAAAGTATCATGGATCGTTATATGAGTGTCATATACTTTCTCATGTGACTATTAGTATGACTATTAGTCCTTAGACCTGAAGTCACCATAGTTCCCTACATAAGGAGTTATGTACTTTGGTTTCGTCAAACGTCACCCGTAACTGGGTGGACTATAAAGGCGATTACTGGGTATGTAACAAATTATGCGGAGGGATGTGAGTGATGTAGATGGGATCTATCCCTCCTATATGACGGGAGAGATATCATAGTCTTGATAGAGTGAGATCACTAAGTGCATGGCCATGCCCAAATAAGGCAATATGAGATATTGAGCTTATTTGATTATAGTGAGTCTACTTGGAGTTCAAGACACATAGATTGATTGGAGGATGACACGGTCTATGCTTCATAGAAGATCAATCTAGATATCGACGATAGAAGGACATTGTCACATATTATGAAAGTCATAATTAGTAGTCACATTGGTGATGTTGGATCTCAACATTCTTGTAACTTGGGTAGCAATGATGTGTTGCTAGATACCGCTCATTGCTTATGTTTCTAAGAGGTTAGAAGCATTGCCAACGTTACAAGAACCTATAGGGTCACACACAAAGAACAAATAGATGGAGAAAAAAAATGAAGTCAAGTTTGACTTGGCTAAATATGGAAAGTCCATAAAAGGCAAGTTTGACTTGACCCAAATCCAAATCAAGTTTGACTTGACTTGGTTCCACTTCAAGTTAGACTTGACATGGGAGAAGAAATGGAGTCAAGTTTGACTTGACTAAATATGGAAAGTCCATAAAAGGCAAGTTTGACTTGACCCAAATCCACCTCAAGTTAGACTTGACTTAATGCCACATCATGGTGATGAATTGGCATGGAGCCAACCATTGATGATGCTCCACATCATCAAGAGCATTAAGTGTGGATGCCACCTCATCAAGGAAGATTAATGGTCAAGTTTGACTTGACCAAAAGGCCACCTCACCTTGACTTGACCAAGTGATGACTTGGCTTGGTATTTGACCAATGATGATGCTCCACATCATCTCCAAAGGTTGTAACCCCCCATTTGAATTTGAATTCAAATTGAAAGGGGGTTATGGCCGGCCACTTAATGGCCATTAATGGCCATTATGGCCGGCCACTTAATGGCCATTAATGGCCATTATGTGGCCGGCCACAATGAGAGAACAAAAACCAAGTTTTGGTTCCATTTTTCTGATGGTGTGTCTTCTCTTCTTCCTCCTCCAAGTGTTGGTGCTCTTCTTCTTCTTCTCCTCTTGGCCGAACCCTTGAAAGGTGCTAGCACACCTAAAGGGTTTCCTCCATCCACTTTGTTCGCGTGGATACTTCTAGAGGGACGGCACTTGACGTCCTAGAGATCCGACATCCAAAAGGAGCGAGCGGGATTAAGCGGGGCACGCACCAAAGGTAAAATGGTTTATCCCTCTTTAGATCTAGGAGTAGATCGAGTTTTGAGCATGAAATGAATACGTGATTTTTGTTTCGGAATTTTTCTTCGCACGAGATCCATGGCTTTGGGTTCTCGGGGTTTCCGCGACGCGAAAAGGCGGTTTTCGCGGCCCGAAAAACCCAACAGTGGTATCAGAGCCACGTGCGAAGCACGTATTTATTTTTTTTTGTATGGGATACAAAATTTAGAGTAGTTTATGATTCTGTAATTTTTCTAATTTTTAGGATTTTGTGAGTATTTTTCTCGTAGAGGCGAAGCAACGAGTGCGAAGCACTTGTACACTTCGACCACCGAGAAAAACTTCTCCGAAACGGCAAGTTTCGCCCAAATAGATTTTGGGACAGCGGGTTAGGCACTGTTAGATCGCGATACGACACTCACGAAATTAATTTCGTGAGTAGGGGCGCCGCCCCTAACCCCGCAAGGGGCCTTGTCACGTGATTGTGCCCGAAACCCGCTTAACGGGACCGCCGTGGAGTTGTGACTCATAAAATTCGTAAAATACATAGAAAAATTAGATAAATTTCTGTAAAATACATAATTTTGAATTATGTACAGTAGTGTGATGGTCATGGCCCAAGACCCTATTTTAATTAGATTAAAATATGTGTGTAATTCATATTACGGCCTGCGTGCTGTTATTTGTGTTGTGTGTGTTGTATTGTGATTGCGACCTGCGTGTCGGCCTTTTATTTATTATTTCTGTTAAAATTAGTTTAAGACTCGAATGTAACTCGAGTATAAATTTTGTAATGTACAAAATTGAAGATGAAGGAAATTCTGGAGAAGACGGACTCGTGGGAAGCAAGCCGACAACACATGGGGTTCTGGAAGGAGGAGCTTGGAGAAGCTGCTGCCTAGACCCTAGGTTGACCAAAGGATCTTCTCATTGGCTTGAGAAGATCTTAGTAGGGCCATGACTAATCACACTTTAATTTTCTTGTATATTTTATTTTTGCTTATATGTATGTGATGCATGTTAGTATAGAATAGAATATACATGAGTGTATGTGATGCACATGTAATGTGGGAACCACATCTTGATGTGCACCTAATACACATTTAGGTTAAATTAGATTTAATAAATGCCTAAATACGATGCACATCATCGATTAGATTAGATCTAAATCGAAATCAACTCGTATATGCCTAACGAGCCTTGATACCCATCACTACCACGATCATATGCGATTGTTGAATCTGCCAAAGCAGAGCAATGCATTTAATCTTGGTGGGATGCGGAGGGACAACCTTGGTCCCGCCTATCACGCTTGGGTTAGATTGAGCTCAATTAGATTGAGTAACTAGTTAGCTCAATTGGATCGAGCCTAACTATAGGCATACTCCAATAGTTGGAAAGGTAGGACAAGATCGCATTTATCAATAGTCTTGGGAGATTTAGCCAAAGCTAACTCAAGATTATTCATAAATGTTAATTCTTGATCCTATAAACAAGAGTTGCATAGAGATGTAATTGGTAATTAGTACCTACCGATCATACTAAGTCTTGGGCGATTTAGCCAAAGCTAACTCAAGGCGTAGTATGATGTGGATCTTGACCTACGAGAATTATAGTTAGTTGGTGTGGATCTAGTAGTGTGGTTTTACCACATCTATGACTCGATTCTACCAAAGCCCTATAATTCAGTGGGAGCATCATTTAATTAAAGGCCTAGTTAAATGATAAATAAAATATGATACAATGGTGGATATTTATTTTCTGCATTTTATGTTGTAGATTACCATGTCAAACACGAACACTCTCTCTCTACGATCTGTTCTTGAGAAGGACAAGCTCCTAGGAGCTAATTTCCTGGACTGGTACAGGAATCTGAGGATAGTCCTCACGCAGGAACGTAAGCTGTACGTTCTGGAGCAAGCAGTTCCTGATGCACCACCAGCCTCTGCCGCTCGTAGTGTTAGAGATGCTCATCAGAAGCATCTAGATGACGCGTTAGACGTGTCATGCCTAATGCTATGCTGTATGTCTCCTGAGCTTCAGAAGCAACACGAGAAAATGAATGCTTTTGATATGATTGGCCATCTCAAGCAACTATATCAAGGGCAGGCAAGGCATGAGAGGTTTGAAGTGACTCAGGCCCTCTTTTCATGCAAGATGAAAGAGGGAACCTCTGTAGGAACTCACGCACTCAAAATGATTGGGTACGTCGAGAACCTCGAGAGGTTGGGGTTCCCTTTGGGCCAAGAGCTGGCTACTGATCTGATCCTGCAATCGTTGCCGGTGAGTTACCGTCAATTCGTCATGAACTACAACATGAACGAATTAGACAAACCACTGCCCGAGATACTCAACATGTTAAGAACTGCTGAGCCTAATCTCACCACTGCCAAGTCCAGTACCGTCCTAATGGTACAAAAGGGCAAGGGTAAGGGCAAGTGGAAGCCCAAAGGTAAGGGTAAGACCCAAACCAAGGGCAAAGCCAGCTCTTCAACACTCAAACCTAAAGGTGGGGTTGCTAAGGATGCTACCTGCTTCCACTGCGGTAAGACTGGGCATTGGAAGCGGAACTGCAAGGTATACCTGGAAGATCTGAAGAAGAAGAGAAGTGAGACTTCTACTTCAGGTATAAATGTTATAGAAGTCAACCTTTCTATTTCTACATCATGGGTATTAGATACTGGGTGTGCTTCTCACATTTGTACTAATGTGCAGGCGCTGAGAAATAGCAGGGCATTGGCCAAGGGCGAGGTGGACCTACGAGTAGGCAATGGAGCAAGGGTTGCTGCTGTTGCTATAGGGACTTACTTTCTATCTCTACCCTCTGGGCTTGTACTGGAATTGAATAACTGTTGTTATGTACCTGTACTAACAAAGAATATCATTTCAGTTTCATGTTTAGATAACAAAGGTTTTTCATTCATAATAAAGGACAAATGTTGTTCTGTTTATTTAAAGGATATGTTCTATTGTAGCGCACATCTGATGAATGGCCTCTATATTCTAGACTTAGAGAGCCCTATCTATAACGTGAATACCAAGAGGTTGAGATCAAATGAGTTGAACCCAACCTATCTCTGGCACTGTCGCTTAGGCCACATAAATGAGAGTCGCTTGTCCCAGCTCCATAAGGATGGTTTGCTGGACTCATTTGATTTTGAGTCATATGAGACATGCGAGTCATGCCTTCTAGGCAAGATGACTAAGACTCCCTTTAGTGGACATAGCGAAAGAGCGACAGACTTGTTAGGACTCATACATAGTGATGTATGTGGCCCTTTCAATGTCGCTGCCAGAGGTGGTTACAGGTACTTCATCACATTTACTGATGACTTCAGTAGATATGGCTATGTGTATTTGATGACACATAAGTCAGAATCCTTTGAAAAGTTCAAAGAATTCAGAAATGAAGTACAGAACCAACTTGGCAAGAGTATTAAGATACTTCGATCAGATCGAGGTGGAGAATACTTGAGCCATGAGTTTCGTGACTACCTAGCTGAGTGTGGGATTCTATCCCAACTCACTCCCCCTGGAACACCACAGTGGAATGGTGTATCCGAAAGGAGGAATCGTACCTTATTAGATATGGTACGATCTATGATGAGTCACGCAGATCTTCCTATATCCTTTTGGGGATATGCTCTAGACACGGCAGCGTTCACACTAAACCGTGTTCCATCAAAGGCTGTCATGAAGACACCATATACGATATGGACAGGGAGGAGTCCCAAGATGTCTTTCATGAGGGTTTGGGGTTGTGAGGCTTACGTACGACGTCAAGTCTCAGACAAACTGGGACCCAAATCTGATAAGTGTTATTTCATAGGGTATCCCAAGGAAACGAAGGGATACTACTTCTACATTCCTAGTCAGCACAAAGTGTTTGTTGCTAAGACTGGAGTATTTCTAGAAAGGGACTTTGTTTCTAGAAAGACTAGTGGGAGTACGTTCAGTCTTGAAGAAATTCAAGACATGGACAATAGCACTGAAGCCTTGATGGAAGTTGAACAGGAACCACAAAGTGTGGTGGTTGATGAGGTTGTTGCACAAGAAGCTGTGGAACAACAACCTGTTCATGTAGACCTACCTCTTCGCAGGTCTGATAGGGTACGTCGTCAGCCTGAGAGATACTCATTTCTCTTGTCTGACCATGATGACGTTATGCTCGTTGAGAACGAGCCTACCTCCTATCAGGAAGCTGTGATGAGCCCAAATTCTGAGAAATGGCTAGAGGCCATGAGATCCGAGATGGATTCCATGTACACCAACCAAGTATGGACTTTGGTTGATCCACCTGAAGGGGTCAAACCCATTGGGTGTAAGTGGGTCTTTAAGAGAAAGACTGACATGGATGGACTTGTACATACCTATAAGGGTAGACTAGTAGCTAAAGGTTTCAAGCAAATTCATGGTATTGACTATGATGAAACTTTTTCTCCAGTCGCGATGTTCAAGTCCATTAGGATCTTGCTTGCTATTGCAGCATACCACGATTATGAGATCTGGCAGATGGACGTCAAAACTGCGTTTCTGAATGGAAACCTCCTCGAGGAAGTGTACATGACACAACCTGAGGGTTTTGTAGATCCAAAGCATACTGGTAGAGTATGCAAGCTGCATAAGTCCATTTATGGACTAAAGCAAGCTTCTCAAAGCTGGAATCTTCGATTCGATGATGCAATCAAACAGTTTGGTTTCATCAAGAATGAAGATGAACCTTGTGTCTACAAAAGGGTTAGTGGGAGCACAGTTGTCTTCCTTGTTTTGTATGTAGATGACATACTACTCATTGGGAATGACATTCCTTCACTACAGTCTGTGAAGACTTGGTTGGGGAATTCCTTCTCAATGAAAGACTTAGGTGAAGCAGCCTATATTCTAGGCATAAAGATCTATAGAGATAGATCTAAGAGATTGCTTGGCCTAAGTCAGAGTACATACATTGATACAGTTTTGCAACGGTTTGCCATGCAGAATTCCAAGAAGGGAAATCTGCCAATGTCACATGGCGTGAGTCTTTCGAAGACTCAAGGTCCCTCTTCTAGAGAGGAGAGAGACCGCATGAGCAAGATCCCTTATGCCTCAGCCATAGGATATATCATGTACGCTATGTTATGTACTCGTCTTGATGTCTCGTATGCTTTGAGCATGACGAGCAGATACAGGTGAACGTCACTGGATAGCAGTCAAGAATATTCTTAAGTACTTGAGAAGGACTAAAGAATATTTCTTGATATTTGGAGGCGAAGAGGAGCTAACTGTAAAAGGTTACAGTGATGCAAGCTTCCAAACTAACCAGGATGACTACAGATCGCAGTCAGGGTTCGTGTTTTGCTTAAATGGTGGCGCTGTTAGCTGGAAGAGTTCAAAGCAGGATACAGTTGCTGATTCTACAACAGAAGCTGAGTACATTGCTGCATCTGAGGCAGCAAAGGAGGCAGTTTGGATCCGCAAGTTCATTACTGAGCTTGGAGTGGTTCCTAGCATAGCCGACCCAGTACAGCTCTATTGTGACAACAATGGAGCTATTGCGCAGGCTAAGGAACCTCGTTCACACCAGCGGACCAAACACATACTACGGCGTTTCCATCTCATTCGAGAGATCATCGATCGAGGAGATGTGGAGATATGCAGAGTACCCACAGAGGCTAACATTGCAGATCCCTTGACCAAGACTTTGGCACAGACCAAGCATGATGGTCACACTAGGTCATTGGGTATTAGATACTACAGTGATTGGCACTAGTTCTAGTGGGAGATTGTTAGTGAGAGCCCTAGAGCCAATCATGTGATGGTTGTTGTATGGACTTATTGTATCATATTTCATATATATATATAAAGGCATTTGATTATGGTTATTATACTTACTTGTATTGGTGCCAAATAACTAAGTGTAATAACGTCCTTGGTAGTAGGTTCATATCTATATCAATCGATTGGTTGAATCGATAGTGAGATGATATAGAGAACACTACTCTTAATTATTCCTAGTCAAGTATTAACATTCAGGGACAATGTTAATGCATAGAGACTAGCATGTAGGTCAACACGATGACTTGATCACACAAGTCATGGATATGAGATATCAAGTTGACACATGAGTATGCATTGGAGAATGTATACTGAATGACCCACCATGAGAAAGTAGACCTGAAGTCACCATAGTTCCCTACATAAGGAGTTATGTACTTTGGTTTCGTCAAACGTCACCCGTAACTGGGTGGACTATAAAGGCGATTACTGGGTATGTAACAAATTATGCGGAGGGATGTGAGTGATGTAGATGGGATCTATCCCTCCTATATGACGGGAGAGATATCATAGTCTTGATAGAGTGAGATCACTAAGTGCATGGTCATGCCCAAATAAGGCAATATGAGATATTGAGCTTATTTGATTATAGTGAGTCTACTTGGAGTTCAAGACACATAGATTGATTGGAGGATGACACGGTCTATGCTTCATAGAAGATCAATCTAGATATCGACGATAGAAGGACATTGTCACATATTATGAAAGTCATAATTAGTAGTCACATTGGTGATGTTGGATCTCAACATTCTTGTAACTTGGGTAGCAATGATGTGTTGCTAGATACCGCTCATTGCTTATGTTTCTAAGAGGTTAGAAGCATTGCCAATGTTACAAGAACCTATAGGGTCACACACAAAGAACAAATAGATGGAGAAAAAAAAATGAAGTCAAGTTTGACTTGGCTAAATATGGAAAGTCCATAAAAGGCAAGTTTGACTTGACCCAAATCCAAATCAAGTTTGACTTGACTTGGTTCCACTTCAAGTTAGACTTGACATGGGAGAAGAAATGGAGTCAAGTTTGACTTGACTAAATATGGAAAGTCCATAAAAGGCAAGTTTGACTTGACCCAAATCCACCTCAAGTTAGACTTGACTTAATGCCACATCATGGTGATGAATTGGCATGGAGCCAACCATTGATGATGCTCCACATCATCAAGAGCATTAAGTGTGGATGCCACCTCATCAAGGAAGATTAATGGTCAAGTTTGACTTGACCAAAAGGCCACCTCACCTTGACTTGACCAAGTGATGACTTGGCTTGGTATTTGACCAATGATGATGCTCCACATCATCTCCAAAGGTTGTAACCCCCCCATTTGAATTTGAATTCAAATTGAAAGGGGGTTATGGCCGGCCACTTAATGGCCATTAATGGCCATTATGTGGCCGGCCACAATGAGAGAACAAAAATCAAGTTTTTGTTCCATTTTTCTGATGGTGTGTCTTCTCTTCTTCCTCCTCCAAGTGTTGGTGCTCTTCTTCTTCTTCTCCTCTTGGCCGAACCCTTGAAAGGTGCTAGCACACCTAAAGGGTTTCCTCCATCCACTTTGTTCGCGTGGATACTTCTAGAGGGACTGCACTTGACGTCCTAGATATCCGACATCCAAAAGGAGCGAGCGGGATTAAGCGGGGCACGCACCAAAGGTAAAATGGTTTATCCCTCTTTAGATCTAGGAGTAGATCGAGTTTTGAGCATGAAATGAATACGTGATTTTTGTTTTGGAATTTTTCTTCGCACGAGATCCATGGCTTTGGGTTCTCGGGGTTTCCGTGACGCGAAAAGGCGGTTTTCGCGGCCCGAAAAACCCAACAGAATGTTCTTCTCAATAACCCCTTCTTCATCATGTGCACTTGGACGAACCTTGCACAATAACCTTATACACATGAGACGAACCCTTTCTGTTTGATCTCGCACAGACCTCGCACATAGCTTGTCTCGCACGATCTCCATTGGCTTGGACGCACACACATAGCATGTCCTTTCTCTTGTTTACCTCTCCCCTTTGCCTTGGAAGCCATATATATAGGTGTAAAAGGTCTCTTCATATTCCTCCATTATTGGAGGAATATGAATGAGTTGGAAGATGAAGAGGAAGGGGTGTCTCTTCATCTTCTATAACTCCAACAAGTTGCACAGCGGAATATATAATAAAATAAAACTAACAATGAAGAACAACGCTAACAACCTGATTTACTTGGTATACACCCCGGACGAGTGACTAATCCAAGAATCCGTCGGTGGATCAATCCACGGATAACCTCCGGCTAGCTCTCGTTGCTCCTTGTGGGCGGAGAAACCTCGCCACAACACCTTGGACACTATCTGGGCACAAAAGACTACTAACTCACTTTAACCAAGCGAGTTTCGTCAAGAAAACAAAGCATGAAACAAATCCCCTTTAAATGGGGCTTGAATCTGAAACAGGCGCTACCAGTTGACTGCCCAAAGGGGTAGTCGACTGGTCCCACTCAGATTCGACCGTTACAGTACAACGTTCGAATCTGCCAACCTGTTCCAGTCGACACCAGTCGACTACTCCCAGAGCAGTCGACTGGTCCGAGTCCTAAGCCTAGGGTTACACTCCCGAGTACATTTCACTCCGCACTCGAACCCTCCCGGCTTAGCCCCTGTGTACAAACACTCATACTCAGACCCTCACAACCCGGTTGACTCTTCACCAGCAGCCTCGACTGTTGCCTTCACGCCCTCTTCTTCTTCGGCCCTCATCCCTCGGATACGTACGCAAACCTCCAGTTTGCCTCCATGCCACTCTTCACGTACGCCTCGAAGTCCGCGTCCCTCGGCTCATCGTCCCTGCTATCCACAGTCCCTCGGATGCGCACACAAGCCTCCAGCTTGCCTCCATGTCATCCTTCACCTAAAGACATCAACCAAGTCCATGTATACCTGTACAGCTGCACACTCATGTACACATATTAGTCCACAATAAACCCTAACTTAACCATTTTGACCGCACACATCAAATCCCCATGATCCTCCAGATCATCTCAGGCCCGATTGCCCCAACAATCTCTCCCTTTTTGATGTGTGGCAATATGTTAAGTTAGGTAAACATAACAACAGTAGTAATGACAATAGCAATAGCAATTAAAAACACTAAGTATAACAAACAAGAGACAACCTCCCCCTTAACCTATGCTTTCTCCCAATTTTCAATTCTCATTGCCCATACCAAGTTAAGTTCTCTCAACTTAACTCCACTCACAACAACCGGTTAAGTTATCCCAACTTAACTCTAAAGTATCACCCTAGGTTCACAAACCAACCAAAGTTAAGTTCTCCCAACTTAACTCCACTCACAACAACCGGTTAAGTTATCCCAACTTAACTCCAAAGTATCACCCTAGGTTCACAAACCAACCAAAGTTAAGTTTCAACCCAAACCTAACTTAACACCCAAGTTCTCCTGCTTTGACACCATCAAAAGATTGCCCCAAGCAACCCTACCCTTGGTGCCAAATAGAGCTCAACCAGATTTCTAAAAAACCCCTCAGAAATCACAAAACCACAATCTGTCCACACTACCAGTCGACTGCCCAAAGGGGCAGTCGACTGATACTGCAGTTTCTGAGTTTCCAGCCGAAATTCAGAAACGCGTATAAAATTTTAAAAAATCCGAAAAAATGTGAAATTTTGCAAACACGTTTGTTAGGATATACTCTATCCTAGATTAATATGAGTTCATGAAAAACACCAAACGTGCTTGACTTTTGGTACAAACCTCAAAATGCTCAAAAATTTGCACTTATGTATCAACTTTCAATTCAATCCATTCTTCTATGTGTTTGCCATCCCTTATCATCATTATCCCACACATAGAATGGTTCTCAAACCTCCCCTTTTTATATAGATATTTTTATTTTGACAAAAACTCCCCCTCTTTCTCTCTTAACTCTAGATGATCATGAAAAACATCCTTTCCCATGCCCTTATCTATAGAAATCCCATCATTTAATTTTCAACCAATATATGTTAAGCAATATAAACAATATAGAATTTCAAACCATATCATGAAAACATATATAAAGATCATAACTTAAAACCATAGCATTTTATCAATACAATTTACTAGTTTCAAATAAAACTCAAATCATGTATCATAAAGCAATAATCAACTCATGTATCAAAGCATAGATAAAATGAAGCAAATTAAAATCAAATCATGACATAAAACCACATAACATAGCATGAACATAAATGTATCATACATAAACATAAAGACAATCATGAAATAAAACATGAAAAAGTAGCAAGGGCTAAAGCCCTAAAGTCATCCAAATGATGTTGGATCGAGAATTGCGAGAGAGGGGGGGGGGTGAATGTCGCAAATCGTTCGGATTTAAAAAGAGTTAGTGCGCAGCGGAAATAAGACACAAAAACAATGCTAACACGGTCGTTTTACTTGGTTCGGAGCCTGTGTCGACTCCTACTCCAAGGCCCACGGTCGTTGACCGTTTTCTGCGGGCAATTCTATACGTTCGAGAAAGTTTACAATCACAAGTATTACAGAATTAGCTTCGTAAACTTAAATGAATATTTCGTTACCGACGTCCGGTGTAGATCGGAGTATTTGAGCAGCAGGACGTCGTCAGAGCTCGAGATGGAAGATTTCTGGAGCGTGTCGTGGAAGCAGAAGAGCGTATGAAAGTCGCAGTGATTGATGCTTGAAGAAGAGGGTCGAGGGTCCTTTATATAGGGCTGGGGGCGCCCGGGATGCTCGGGGCGCCCCCCACGTGGCTTTCGATCCGGCGAGCCCTCTGGTCAAGGCTGATCTCTGCTTCTTCGGGATCACCTTTGACTGGGGAGCCCGACGCGCGCGGGGCGCCCGGGTTGACCGGTCAAGGCTTCATCTTCTTCGCGAGGGTGAGCTGCTGCAGCTGCCAGTGGCGTGGCACAGTGGGCGCCCGCGACACGCGGGGCGCCCGACGCGCGCGGGGCGCCCGAAACATCCGGGGCGCCCCCAAATGTGCTGCTGTCGGGGCGTTTACTTGCTCTGCTGACTTTGGGTTGACTCTGGGGCGCCCGAAACATCCGGGGCGCCCTGCTCAGCTACTGCCTCACTCCTTTGAGGCTCTCTGAGCTGCAGAAACACAGTCCTTCGGTCCTGCATCCAGGGTTAGTCCAAAACAGCAATTAATAAGTTAATTTTACACAGCCTTGGCTATCTTGGTTCTGACTTTGGGTCTCCAAAATGGAGCCCTAGGTCGAACCGACGCCTAATGTTCCCTCTAGGGGAACGCGTCCTCACCTACTCCTCTCGGGAGAGTTTACCTGATGCCAACCGGATCCTCCAGTTGGACTTTTGCCCGGCAGTCCTTCGCCAGGTCTTGAGTTGCCAAGCTGCCCTTCGCTTGGTGCCTAGCAGCCCTTCGCTAGGTCTTTTCTTCTGGCAGCCCTTCGCCAGTGCCTAGCATTCCTTCGCTAGGGTTTGTCCATTCTGGCAGTCCTTCACCAGTGCCTAGCATTCCTTCGCTAGGACTTTGTCCATTCTGGCAGTCCTTCGCCAGTGCCTAGCATTCCTTCGCTAGGGCTTTTCCTGTACACTCAAGAAACTTGTTAGACAACAACTAACCCTTAACTTTTGAACCCTTTTGCCAATATCAAAACACAGGTTTGACTTGGGTGCAATTTGCACCAACAATCTCCCCCTTTTTGATATATGGCAACCTAGTTCAAAAAGTTAAGGAAAAAATGCTGAAATTGAAATCCTAAGTTAGATTCCCTCCCCCTGGAAGAAATCTCCCCCTAGATTTTTCAAAAGTAGGTGGTTTGAGTTAAGTACTTAGAAGATTTCATGTTTTGATAATAAGTTGGGAAATCTGCTAAGTTTTTCGAAATGATGTTCTAAGTTTGGAAGACTTTAGAAAACTTTAGACAAATTTTCAATTTTAGAAACATTTCAGACTTTGGAAAATTTTCAGTTTTGGAAAAACTTCAGACTTAGAAAATTTTCAGTTTTGAAAAAAAATTTTAGACTTAGAAAATTTTCAGACTTAAAAGAAATTTCAAAGAATAATTTGAGCAAAACTTAATAACACTTCAGAGTTAGAAATTTTTAAGAAAAAAATTAAGCTTAGAAATAATTCAGAGTTAGAAATTTTTACAGGATAAATTTAAGCTTTGAATTTCTAACTTTGAGGTTAAACTTTTTGAATAAAGGAAAAAATTTGAAAAACAACTTTTTGGGTTCCCTCTTTCCTTTCCAACTCTCCCCCTTTGACATATATAAAAAAAAACGCAGAACAATATTTGCAATAATTAAATAAAGTATTTGCTGTACTGAAACAAACTAAGACCTAAGTCTGGTTTCATCTTTTAGGGATCTGTCTAACCCAATTAGCTACTTACTAACTGTTATGAACAGTAGCTTTTGCTAGGGTTAGTCAAGTTAAGTGAGCTGTTCAAGTTAGATTTGTCTAAACTTGATACTTAACTTGATTGCTGTTCATTTAGTGCCCCAATTGCTGCCGATGCACTGACTTAAAGCATCTTGAATTGAGGCAAAGACCTAAGCATCTCAACCCTTTCTAGGTTATCACTCAAAGTACCCTAAGGTGCTTGTGAGATGCTGGCTTCTAGATCTATAGGTGCATGCAATTCTAGGGTTAGAGCCTAGTCTAAGTCCATTTCGATGAAAACCCTAGTTTTGAAGGGGGTAATTTTGAAATAAAACTAAGTCAAAAAAAAAGAAAAGAAAAGAAAAAATTTTTAAAACCAAAGTAAAACTTTTTAAGATTAAGTTAGAAAAACCCTTTTTTTTTTTTAAATAAACACCAAAAAAACCAAATGATTCTATTCTACTAAGCATAATCCTAACTGCCTTCTTAGTGAGCTGAACTCAGACTCAGGTAAGGGTTTAGTGAATATGTCAGCTAGGTTGGACTTGGAGTCTACATGCTTAAGGACTATTTCACCCCTAGCTACGTGATCTCTTACAAAGTGATGTTTTACTTCTATGTGTTTGGTTCTAGAATGTTGAATTGGGTTTTTGGTTAAGTTGATTGAGCTAATATTATCAATATTGACTTGGGTCTGATTGTAGTCTAGCTGAAAGTCTTTAAGAGTGTGCATCATCCATAAGAGTTGAGCTACACATTCTCCTAGGGCTACATATTCAGCTTCAGTTGTGGATAACGCAACACAGTGTTGCTTTCTATTGCACCAACTTACTAAGCTGTTTCCTAAGAGTTGACAGCTTCCACTTGTACTTTTTCTATCTAATTTACAACCAGCATAGTCAGAATCAGAGTATCCTGATAACTTAAAGGATGAGGTTCTAGGGTACCAAATCCCTACATTTAGGGTGCCCTTAATATATCTTAAAACTCTTTTTAGGGCTGCTAAGTGAGTTTCCTTAGCACATGTTTGGTACCTAGCACACATTCCTACTGAGAAAAATATATCAGGTCTGCTGGCTGTAAGGTACAGTAGACTTCCTATCATACTTCTGTATAATTTTAAGTCTACTGGTTTACCATCAGGGTCACTATCTATTTTTACATTTGTGGCCATTGGAGTACTTATGCTTTTAGAGTTATCCATTTTAAATTTCTTAATTAGTTCTTTAGCATATTTAGTTTGATGTACATAATTTCCATCCTTGGTTTGTTTGATTTGTAACCCTAAGAAGAAATTGAGTTCCCCAACTAAACTCATTTCAAACTCATTTTCCATTATTGTTACAAATTCTTTTAGAAATTTAGAATTAGTTGATCCAAATATTATATCGTCTACGTAAATTTGGGCAATAAATATATCCTTTTCTAAAATTTTAACAAACAAGCTTGGGTCAATTTGACCTTGTTTGAATTCTTTAGAAATCAAGTAGTTGGATAGTCTTTCATACCAGGCCCTAGGTGCTTGTTTTAGTCCATAAAGGGCTTTGCTAAGTTTATAGACATAATCTGGTTTTTCTATATCCTCAAATCCTGGGGGTTGTCCTACATAGACTTCTTCCTTAATGAGCCCATTCAAGAAGGCTGACTTTACATCCATTTGGTATAATTTGAATCCTTTATGGGATGCAAAGGCTAGTAACATCCTAATAGACTCAAGTCTAGCTACAGGGGCATAGGTTTCATCATAATCCAACCCTTCTACTTGACTGAATCCCTTAGCTACTAAGCGGGCTTTATTTCGGGTTATTTCACCTTGGTCGTTTAACTTATTCCTAAATACCCACTTAGTGTCAATTACGGATTTGCCCTTAGGTTTAGGTACTAACTCCCAGACTTGGTTTCTCTCAAATTGGGCTAGCTCTTCTTGCATGGCTAAGATCCAGTCAGGATCAGGTAGGGCTTCCTCAATAGTCTTAGGTTCAATCTTTGAAATCATGGCTATTTAACTAAGATTTCTATAGGAAGCTCTAGTTCTGACTCCTAAGGTTGGATCACCTATAATTTGGTCAGTTGGGTGACTGAGTCTGGGTTTCTTGGTTTTTCTAGTACTTGGCTCAGCTTCAGGTCCAGCTGGTCCAATAGGTTCAATTCTGGGTTCATTAGTTGGTTCAACTGATTCAGAAGTTGGTTCAGTTGTTAAGTCATTAAAGGGTTCAGTTAGGGTTTCAGAGTTATCTTCTTGATCAGTATTTGATGAAGCTAAGTCAGAATTATCAGATTTTGGATTAGTTTCTTCATCAAATATTAAGTTGGTTGTTTCTTCAATTTTCTTAGTTATTTTGTTGTAGACTCTATAAGCTCTACTTGTTGTAGAGTACCCTAAAAAGATACCTGGGTTTGACTTGGATTGGAATTTTCCAAGATAGTCTTTGGTATTAAGAATATGGACTTTGCATCCAAAGACTCTAAGATAGTGTAAGTTTGGAAGCCTATGGTAGTAAAGTTCATAGGGTGTTTTATTTAACCTTTTATTAAGCAGAATCCTATTTTGGATATAGCAAGCTGTGCTAATTGCTTCTGCCCAATAGTGGTTAGGTAGGTCAAATTCATTGAGCATAGCCCTAGCAGCTTCCTGTAGGGTTCTATTCTTCCTTTCTACTATGCCATTTTGTTGGGGGGTTCTGGGACACGAAAATTCGTGTTTATATCCATTTATTTTACAGAATTCTTCGAATCTCTGATTCTCGAATTCTCCCCCGTGGTTAGACCTAAGTCTTTTAATTTTGGTATCATTTTGATTTTCAATCAATTTACAAAAGTTGTTAAATAGGTTCAGGGTTTCATCTTTGGTCTTTAGAAACCTGACCCAGGTGAACCTAGAGTAGTCATCAATTATCACTAAGCAGTATCGATTTCCACTTAATGACTTGGCTCCATGTGAATCAAGTAGGTCAAGGTGTAGGAGCTCAAGTGTGGTTTGGGTTTGATCAGATTGGATCAATTTGTGACTAGACTTGGTTTGTTTGCCTTGATTACAAGATTCACATATTAGGTTTTCATTTTTGATTTTGGGGATACCTTTGATTAAGCCAAGTTGGGTAATTTTTGAAATAGTTCTTAGATTGGTATGACCTAATCTCCTATGCCAGAGTTTTGATTGTTCTAACTGTGTTAACATGCATTTGGGTATAAGGGGAAGATTTATAGTGTATACATTGTTTTTCCTAGTGCCCTTAAGCATGATTTCTGAGTCTTGTGCATTTCTAATCAGGCAATTAGAATTGTTGAAAGTGACTAAATAACCAGAGTCACATAACTGACTTATGCTAAGTAAGTTAAAATTGAAGTTTTCCACCAATAGTACTTTCTTAATAATGAAATTGGATTTAAGTTCAATATTACCTGACCCAATTACCTTGAGTGTAGCATTGTTACCAAATGCCACTGAGCCCAGGTTTTTGAACTTGAGTTTGGTGAACTTCAATTTGTCCCCAGTCATATGTCTGGAGCACCCGCTATCTAACATCCATTGGTCCAAATCTTTATGTTCCTACACATAAAGAATTTTTGATGATTTGGATCCAATTTGAGTTAGGGATAGCTTAAATTGAGTTTCACTTCCTAGTCTGTCTCACCCCAGTCTAGGGTTTACAATCACGTTAACCTTAAGGTTTTTGTGAGACAGGTTTGAGGGTAGAAATTAGTTTTGAAAAGGAATTTCAATTTATTTTCAAAAAGTTCTTTATTTTTGAAAACAGATTTTTAAACAAATAAGTTTAGAAATTTTAAAAAATAGATTAAGTGATTTTCAAAAAAGAGATAGGTTTGAAAACAGATAAGAATCTATAATTATTTGAACTTTGAGTTAGATTCGAATTTGACAAAAGATAATTTGAATTTGAATTTCAGAAATTGGCTTCCAGGTCTTGGCGAGGCACTAGGCCTTCTTTGGCCGTAGCCTTATGGGATCATCCACCCTTTCCTTGACAAAGCCTTTTAATGAAATTTCATTTTCAAATTAAATTAGGTCATTTTCTGGTCTAACTAGCTTGGGTCTTGGATCGGTAGCTTCGGCTGGTTTCACCAGTCTAAAGAGACCAAGTAGACTTGATCTTATTAGAGTTGGTTTCCCCAACGTACTATCATCTCACCTCCTCCCAATACTATGTTTTCAAGTTTCAAGTAATTTGGTCCTTAAATCTAAGTATTCCTTAAATCTAAGCATGGCAATTTGTAAAAATTAAATAAACAAACAATCAATCAATTAAAAAATTATCTGATTATAAAAATTGTTTTGATTTTGGCTCCCCCTGGACTAAAGCCTCTGTATGGGTTAGGCAAGATGTGAATCTTGTCCTTGGGGATCCAAAATTGATTTGAACCAGTTGGTTTAGTCAGGCACAGTTTTGGCACCCATGCCTGAACCTTGGGTCTTGACTGGTTCAGTACAGCAAAATAAGATCTTTGCCGAGATTTGGTTCTATAGCCAAGTCCGGATCGGTTTAGAACAGACTTCTGTTTTCCCAGAATCAGATCAAGATTCTTGGAACCAGAAGTGAATCGTTCTAAAGCTGTTCTTAAGTCCTTAACTTGAGTTTTCAGAGAGGAATTCTCTGATTCAAGTTTTTCAACTTGATCAGGGGTTCCTTCCTGAAGTTTCTCAGTTAAGGATTTAGAATCAGCTCCCTCTTTCAGGAGTTTTACTTCCTGTCGGAGGGACTCGATTCAGAGTTTGGCTTTCGCCAAATCTCGGGATAGATAAGAAATAAGCGAATTCAATTGCAATTTTGAAAAACCCGTTACCCTTATTTCGCCGTCGTCAGAGAATGTCAACTTGCCGTCGTCCCGGTCCGAGTCTGAGTCAGTCTCGATTTGATCCGAAGCGGTCAGGGCTAGAAGATTGGACTGGGGTGCTTCTTCTTCTTCTTCTGAGGAAGACTCGTCCCAGGTTGCTTGGAGTGCCTTCTTCTTTCTGGTCTTTTTGGACTCCTTTAGACTTGGACATTCAGTCTTGTAGTGGCCCTTCTTCTTGCATTCGTAGCAGGTTACGTTGGGCTTGTGTTTGTCAGTTGCTGGTTCAGCTGGTTCATCCTTTCTTCGGTTTGTTCTCCGTGTGTTGGCTTGGTACTTCAACTTTTTGTAGTAGCTTCGAGCTAGCCGGACCAGTTCAGATTGATCTTCTTCTTGATCTTCTATTTCTGAATCTGAGGTAGATTCAGGTTCAACTTGAGTTTTCTTCTTGGTCGTCTTCCCTGTTTTCCCTGCAAAGAAGGCTATACTTTTCTCGACCAAATTGGAGTTAGTCTGTTCATGCAGCTCAAGTTCAGAGAATAACTCATCTAGCTTAATTTTTGAAAGATCCCTAGAGACCTTGTATGCATCTACCATAGATGCCCACAAGGTGGTCCTAGGGAACGCGTTTAGGGCATACCTTATAAGATCACGATTTTGAACCTTGTGACCTATTGCGTGAAGACCATTCATCAGCTCCTGGATTCTGGCGTGGAGCTGGGCTGCTGTCTCGTTATCTGCCATTTTGATAGTGAAAAGCTTGTTCAGTAGCAGGTCTCGTTTGCTGATCCTCGTATCTGAAGTTCCTTCGTGGAGCTCAATCAGTTTAGCCCATAGCTCCTTTGCACTTTTGAAGGGTCCGACGCGGTTCAGCTCTTCTTTCGTTAGTCCGCATTGGAGAGTCTGGGTTGCTTTGGCGTCGGCTTCAATTTTACGTTTGAGGGAAGTGTCCCATTCTGAGTAGTTTTGTGGTATACCTTCAGCATTTGTGGGAATCATCAGTCCAGACTGGATGATTATCCACATATCCACCTGAGTTTTCAGGTGGACCTCCATTCGACTTTTCCAGTAAGGAAAGTCTTCTCCACTGAAAAGTGGAGGTCTGGCGGTGCTAAAGCCTTCTTGGATGGCCATTCGTTCTGAAATTGCAAACAAAAGAAACAAAAATATTCCAAGACTTGGTCTTGGATTAGTAGTGCGGGAAGAGTAAATAAAAACAAATTTCAAGGGGTGTTGCACCAACCTTGAAAGTAAAACTCGAACGAAAAATATTTTTAAAAAAATTGAGAGAGAAAACGAAAGAAATCCGAAAAAAATTTTCAAACTGGTGGTTGCACCAAGTTTGAATTCCCCGCTCTGATACCACTTGTTGGATCGAGAATTGCGAGAGAGGGGGGGGGGTGAATGTCGCAAATCGTTCGGATTTAAAAAGAGTTAGTGCGCAGCGGAAATAAGACACAAAAACAATGCTAACACGGTCGTTTTACTTGGTTCGGAGCCTGTGTCGACTCCTACTCCAAGGCCCACGGTCGTTGACCGTTTTCTGCGGGCAATTCTATACGTTCGAGAAAGTTTACAATCACAAGTATTACAGAATTAGCTTCGTAAACTTAAATGAATATTTCGTTACCGACGTCCGGTGTAGATCGGAGTATTGGAGCAGCAGGACGTCGTCAGAGCTCGAGATGGAAGATTTCTGGAGCGTGTCGTGGAAGCAGAAGAGCGTATGAAAGTCGCAGTGATTGATGCTTGAAGAAGAGGGTCGAGGGTCCTTTATATAGGGCTGGGGGCGCCCGGGATGCTCGGGGCGCCCCCCACGTGGCTTTCGATCCGGCGAGCCCTCTGGTCAAGGCTGATCTCTGCTTCTTCGGGATCACCTTTGACTGGGGCGCCCGACGCGCGCGGGGCGCCCGGGTTGACCGGTCAAGGCTTCATCTGTTGGATCGAGAAATGCGAGAGAGGGGGGGGGGTGAATGTCGCAATTCGTTCGGATTTAAGAGAGCAAGTGCACAGCGGAATAAAATAGAGTAAAACAACGCTAACACAGCTGGTTTTACTTGGTTCGGAGCCTAGGTCGACTCCTACTCCAAGGCCCACGGTCGTTGACCGTTTTCTGCGGGCAATTCTATAAGTTCGCAAAGTTTACAAATAGATTTTACAATAAGGCAGAATAGTAAACTTTAAATACAGAGCTCTTCGTTACCGACGTCCGGTGTAGATCAAAGTTTCGGAGCAGCAGGACGTCGTCAGCTTGAGTTGGAAGATTTCTGAAGCGTGTCGCGGAAGCAGAAGAGAGCAGAAGCGTCGAAGCAATTGATGTTCTTTGAAGAGGGTCGAGGCCCTCTTTATATAGGGCAGGGGGCGCCCGACATGCTCGGGGCGCCCTCCACGTGGCTTCTGATCCGGCGTGCTCTCGGTCGTGACTGATCGCTTCGACTTCGGGATAACAGTTGACTGGGGCGCCCGACGCGCACGGGGCGCCCGATTGACCGGTCAAAGTTTATCACCGAGGCTTCGCGAGGGTGAGCTGCAGCCGCCTTCAGTGGCGTGGCACAGTGGGCGCCCGAGACACACGGGGCGCCCGATCTGCGCGGTGCCCGATTTGCGCGGCGCCCGCGACAAGAGGGGCGCCCGACATGCGCGGGGCGCCCCCCAACGTGGTGCTGTCGGAGGTTTACTTCTCTGCTGACTTTGGGTTGACTCTGGGGCGCCCGACACATCCGGGGCGCCCTGCTCAGCTGCGGCCTCACTCCTTTGAGGCCCTCTGAGCTACAGAAACGCAGTCCTTCGGTCCTGCATCCAGGGTTAGTCCAAAATAGCAAATACTAAGTTAGTTAAAACAGCCTTAGCTGTCTTGGTTCTGACTTTGGATCTCCAAAATGGAGCCCTAGGTCGAACCGACGCCTAATGTTCCCTCGAGGGGAACGCGTCCTCACCTACTCCTCTCGGGAGAATTTACCTGGTGCCAACCGGCTCCTCCAGTTGGACTTTTGCCTGACGGTCCTTTGTCAGGTCTTGGATACCGGCAGTCCTTCGCCAGTTGCCTAGCAGTCCTTCGCTAGGGCTTTGATACTGGCAGTCCTTCGCCAGTTGCCTAGCAGTCCTTCGCTAGGGCTTGGATACTGGCAGTCCTTCGCCAGCTGCCTAGCAGTCCTTCGTAGGGCTTGGATACTGGCAGTCCTTCGCCAGCTGCCTAGCAGTCCTTCGCTAGGGCTTGGATACTGGCAGTCCTTCGCCAGCTGCCTAGCAGTCCTTCGCTAGGGCTTGGATACTGGCAGTCCTTCGCCAGGTGCCTAGCAGTCCTTCGCTAGGGCTTTGTATCCTGGCAGTCCTTCGCCAGGTGCCTAGCATTCCTTCGCTAGGACTTTGTCTCTGCACACTTGAGTAATATTGTTAGATCACAAACAAACTTAACTTTGAATCATTTGCCAATATCAAAACAAGGTTCGATATGGTGCTTCCTGCACCAACAATCTCCCCCTTTTTGATTTATGGCAACACAATTCAAAGTTAAGTATAAACATATAACAGTTAAGAAATGAAGGAGTTATGAACAGTATAAGTGTAACAAAAAAAAATTTATACTCCCCCTAGGTTTTTCAAAAACAGGTGGTGTGAATGAAGTACTTAGAAGATTTCATGTTTTGATAATAAGTTAGGAAATCTCTACAGTTTTTGCTAAGTTTTTCGAAAAAAAACATTCTTAGTTTGGGAACCTTTAGAAAATTTTTTTTGAAAAAATTTCAGACTTTAGAAAATTTTCAGTTTTTGGGAAAATTTCAAACTTAGAAACATTAAGTAAAAATCATTTTAAGCAAAAAATAGTTCAGAGCTTAGAAATAAAATTATACCAATTTTTCAGTTCAACTTTTTGAAAAGACTATGGAAAAGAAAAAAATTGTGAAAAAATTGTGTTTCCTGTTTCCTTTCCAACTCTCCCCCTTTGACATATATCAAAAAGAATGCAAAAAAAAAGAAACAAAATTTGCAATACTTAAATAGAGCATTTGCTGTACTGAATCAAAATAAGACCTAAGTCTGGTTAATCCTTTAGGGACCTGTCTAACCCACTTAGCTACTTACTAACTGTTATAAACAGTAGTTTTTGCTAGAGTTAGTCAAGTTAAGTGCATTGTTCAAGTTAGATTGTCTAAACTTGACACTTGACCTGATTGCTGTTCATTTAGTGCCCCAATTGCTGCCGATGCACTGACTTAAAGCATCTTGAATTGAGGCAAAGACCTAAGCATCTCAACCCTTTCTAGGTTATCAATCAAAAGTATCCTAAGGTGTTTGTGAGATGCTGGCTTCTAAGTCTATAGGTGCATGCAATTCTAGGGTTAGAGCCTAGGCTAATTCCATTTCGAAAAAGCCCTAGTTTTGAAAGGGGTAGTTTTTGAAATAAAACTAAGTAAAAAAACTTTTTGAAAGTTAATGTAATATTTTAAAAGACATTTTAAATTCAAAATCAGAAGTCAAAAACCGAATGATTCTATTCTACTAAGCATAACCCTAACTGCCTTCTTAGTGAGCTAAACTCAGATTCAGGTAGGGGTTTAGTGAATATGTCAGCTAGGTTGGACTTGGAGTCTACATGCTTAAGGACTATTTCACCCCTAGCTACGTGATCTCTTACAAAGTGATGTTTTACTTCTATGTGTTTGGTTCTAGAGTGTTGTATTGGGTTTTTGGTTAAGTTAATTGAGCTAATGTTGTCAATATTGACTTGGGTCTGATTGTAGTCTAGCTGAAAGTCCTTAAGAGTATGCATCATCCATAGGAGTTGAGCTACACACTCTCCTAAGGCTACATATTCAGCTTCAGTTGTTGATAAAGCAACACAGTGTTGCTTTCTACTGCACCAACTTACTAAGCTATTTCCTAAAAGTTGACAGCTTCCACTTGTACTTTTTCTATCTAATTTACAACCAGCATAGTCAGAATCAGAGTATCCTGATAACTTAAAGGATGAAGTCCTAGGGTACCAAATCCCTACATTTAGGGTGCCCTTAATGTATCTTAAGACTCTTTTTAGGGCTGCTAAGTGAGTTTCCTTAGCACATGTTTGGTACCTAGCACACATCCCTACTGAAAAGAGTATATCAGGTCTGCTGGCTGTAAGGTATAGTAGACTTCCTATCATACTTCTGTAAAGTTTTAGGTCTACTGGTTTACCCTCAGGGTCACTATCTATTTTTACATTTGTGGCCATTGGGGTACTTATACTTTTAGAGTTATCCATTTTAAATTTCTTAATTAGTTCTTTAGCATATTTAGATTGATGTACATAATTTCCATCTTTAGTTTGTTTGATTTGTAACCCTAAGAAAAAGTTGAGTTCCCCAACTAAACTCATCTCAAATTCACTTTCCATAATTGTTACAAATTCTTTTAGAAATTTAGAATTAGTTGATCCAAATATTATATCATCTACGTAAATTTGGGCAACAAATATATCTTTTTCTAAAATTTTAACAAACAAGGTTGGGTCAATTTGACCTTGTTTGAATTCTTTAGAGATTAGGTAATTGGATAATCTTTCATACCAGGCCCTGGGTGCTTGTTTTAGTCCATAAAGGGCTTTACTAAGTTTGTAGACATGATCGGGTTTTTCTAAATCCTCAAATCCTGGGGGTTGTCCTACATAAACTTCTTCCTTAATAAGCCCATTTAAGAAGGCTGACTTTACATCCATTTGGTATAATTTAAATCCTTTATGGGATGCAAAGGCTAGTAACATCCTAATCGACTCAAGTCTAGCTACAGGGGCAAAGGTTTCATCATAATCCAATCCTTCTATTTGGCTGAATCCCTTAGCTACTAAGCGGGCTTTATTTCGGACTATTTCACCTTGGTCGTTTAACTTATTCCTAAATACCCACTTAGTGTCAATTACGGATTTTCCCTTAGGTTTAGGTACTAACTCCCAGACTTGGTTTCTCTCAAATTGGGCTAACTCTTCTTGCATGGCTAAGATCCAGTCAGGATCAGGTAGGGCTTCCTCAATATCTTAGGTTCAATTTTTGAAATCATGGCTATTTGACTAGGTTTCTATAGGAGCTCTAGTTCTGACTCCTAAGGTTGGATCACCTACAATCTGATCAGTTGGGTGACTAAGTCTGGGTTTCTTGGTTTGTCTAGTACTTGGCTCAGCTTCAGGTCCAGCTGGTCCAATAGGTTCAATTCCTAGGTTCATTGGTTGTTTCAACTGATTCAGAATTTGGTTCAATTGTTAAGTCATTAAAGGGTTCAGTTAGGGTTTCAGAGTTATCTTCTTGATCAGTATTTGGTGAAGCTAAGTCAGAATTGTCAGATTTTGGGTTGTTTCTTCATCAAATATTAAGTTGGTTGTTTCTTCAATTTTCTTAGTTATTTTGTTGTAGACTCTATAAGCTCTACTTGTTGTAGAGTACCCTAAAAAGATACCTGGGTTTGACTTGGATTGGAATTTTCCAAGATAGTCCTTGGTATTGAGAATATGGACTTTGCATCCAAAGACTCTAAGATAGTGTAGGTTTGGAAGTCTATGTAGTAAAGTTCATAGGGTGTTTTACTTAACCTTTTATTAAGCAGAGTCCTATTTTGGATATAGCAAGCTGTGCTAATTGCTTCTGCCCAATAGTGGTTGGGTAGGTC
>JAGFNQ010000472.1:0-27824 GCA_024364735.1 Boesenbergia rotunda
TTATAAAATTGAACCAAAAACTTGGTTCTCTCCCTTTGTTGTGGTCGACCAAGCAAAGAGGATGGAGGCCCTCTTTGGCCGGCCCATCCAAGCCACGCCCCAATGAATTAAACTTATTTAATTCATCTATTAAGTCTTCAAAAGACTTAGCATTTTACGCTTCCGATGCGTCTCTGAAAAATTCAGATTCGACTTATCGTTTGGCTCAACCAAACCTAATCTCTCTTGATTGGAAAATCTAATTTTCAACTCGTTTTAAATCCCTGGATTACTCTAGTGCGTGTGACTAAATAGGCTTTCGATTTATGTTGGCCGTCTATAATTAATCAATTATAGAAGATCATGAGTGGCACCTAGTAGTACATCATGATCCCCAATTAATCGAAAGATCAACGGTTGACCTCAGAAACAATTCTGAAACCCTTCAGCAGCTATAATGAATCGTGCCCCATTCCATTCACCATCTTATACCCACTTGGTTCAGGATATAGTCTATGTGTGTCAGTCCCCACTTGGCTGACTACGTCACACCTAGCCGAAGTAACGTTTTCTCGTCCTACGAATTCTAATTACTCTCATGTATTTAAGAGATTCATACTCTGAACATGTCATGCTCTGGCCAGAGGCTTCGAGTAACAATCCGACGATAGGCCTCGGGTATATATCTCCTCGCAAGGAGTGGTGAATCCTTTGTAGGCTGTTCAATCATCTTCGGGCACTTCGGCTTATACCCAATCATCCTGGGTCCACACCTCCTTGGAGACGCTTGCTTAAGATGTCAAAGTATAAGTCTCCATGACCAAGATGACTTGAACACCGCAAGTCAAAGGAACATCGCACTTAAGCTGCAGTAAGAACTTCACTGACATATCTATATGTAGACTACCATATGAAGTTTACAGCCAGTCACTCCAATGAACTAGTTCCCTTAACTAGCATTCATGTTTATCTCCGGACATCTCAATGTCACCAGCCAGTGAAAATCAGCTGATTAGAGAATAACCCATGCTAGTCTCAACAGAATTGATAGTGTCCGTATTTATCAATTCATCGACTAGGGACAATTTCAATACTTCACAATTGCACATGTAGAGATAATCACTAGTTGTGAATTCATCACAAATTCTCTCATGTTGTGAATTGTATTGCGGACATTCAGTAAATGAGTTTAAGATCTCAATCAAATACACAAATATGTATACTCAAATAGTGAATATTCATTTATTAGAATAAATGATTACAATCATAAGGTGATTGCCTTAGGACACTTCTCTCATATCACTAACAAACTCCCACTTGGCCTAATGCCAATCGCTACGCTACCCAATACCACAGGCTCTAACATGACCCTCAAACTTACTTTGAGGCAAGGTCATAGTTAAAGGATCCGCTAAATTTCTTTCAGTGGGAATTTTCTCAATTTGTATGTCATTCCTACTTATAATCTCTCTGATCAGATGATAGCGGTGAAGCACATGTTTGGATCGCTGATGAGACCTTGGTTCCTTTGCTTGTGCAATAGCTCCATTGTTGTCGCAGTAAACCAGTATTGCTTCATCAATGGTTGGAACCACACCAAGTTCTGAGATAAACTTTTTGATCCAGACTGCTTCCTTTGCTGCTTCCGAAGCTGCAATATATTCCGCTTCCGTGGTAGAATCTGCTACGGTGTCTTGTTTGGAACTCTTCCAACTTATTGCGCCTCCATTCAAAATAAATACGTATCCGGACTGAGTTTTGGAGTCATCCTTATCTGTCTGGAAACTGACATCTGTATACCCACGTATTACCATATCACCTTCTCCATATATTAGGAATACATCCTTAGTGTTTCTTAAGTACTTGAGGATTGTCTTGACAGCCGCCCAATGATCCATTCCTGGATTAGACTGGTATCTGCTTGTGACGCTCAGAGCATACGATACATCGGGCCTAGTACATAACATAGCATACATGATAGATCCTATCGCGGATGCATAAGGAATCTTATTCATACAAATCCTCTCGTCTTTTGTGCGCGGACACATAGACTTCGAAAGGTTGATCCCATGCCTGATGGGAAGGTAACCTTTCTTGGATTCCGACATGCTAAACCTTTCTAGCACTCGGTCTATATATGTAGACTGCGAAAGACCAAGCAACCGTTTTGATCTATCTCTATAGATTCTAATCCCAAGGATATAGGTTGCTTCTCCCAGGTCTTTCATGGAGAAAGTTTTGGACAACCAAATTTTAACTGACTGTAAGACTGATATATCGTTTCCTATAAGTAATATGTCATCGACATATAACACTAGGAATACGACTGCACTCCCACTAACCTTCTTGTACACACAAGGTTCGTCAAGATTTTGTGAGAAATCAAACTCTTTGATTGTCTCATCAAAACGGATGTTCCAGCTCCTGGATGCTTGCTTTAGTCCATATATGGATCGTCGAAGCTTGCATACTTTGGTTTTATTAACCGATGTGAAACCTTCAGGTTGTATCATGTATACATCCTCAAGCAGGTTTCCATTAAGGAAAGCTATTTTCACATCCATTTGTCATATCTCATAATCATAATGAGCTGCTATGGCCAGGAGCATCCGAATGGATTTAAGCATAGCTACTGGCGAATAGGTTTCGTCATAATCAATTCCTTGTTTCTGACGATATCCTTTTGCCACTAATCTAGCCTTAAAGGTAACAACATTACCTTCCATGTCGGTTTTCTTCTTGAAAACCCACTTGCACCCTATGGGCTTAATCCCTTCAGGTGGGTTAACCAAGTCCCATACTTGATTTTTGTACATGGAATCCATTTCCGACTTCATGGCTTCAAGCCATTTATCCCTTTCTGAATTTTTCAGAACATCTTCATAACTGATAGGTTCGTCATTGTTAATGAGTAACACGTCATTCGATTCACTTATGAGAAATCCGTATCTCTCTAGAATATTGCGTTTCCTATCAGACCTACGAAGAAGTGGTGTTGTTTTAGGTTCAACTGATAGCTCATCATTATGAGTTATTGGTTGTGGGTCTAGACTAGGTGTCTCTGTAATGTCTATTGGAGTTTCTTGAACTTCTTCAAGTTCAATGCTACTCCCACTGTTTTCTTGTAAAAGAAATTCTTTTTCTAGAAATACAGCATGCCTTGAAACAAACACCTTTTGTTCCAAGGGATGATAGAATTGGTAACCCTTCGTTTCCTTAGGGTATCCAATAAATAGACATTTATCAGACTTAACATCCAATTTATCTGATACAGTCCGCTTTACATAAGCAGGACAACCCCATATCTTTAGATGAGATAAATGAGGTTTCTTATTATTCCACGTCTCATATGGAGTAGTAGAGACTACATTGGTCGGGACTCTGTTTAGTAAGTAAACAGCTGTCTTAAGTGCATAGCCCCAAAAGGATTTTGGAAGAGTTGCATGATTCATCATAGATCTAATCATGTCCATCAAGGTTCGGTTACGCCTCTCAGATACACCATTATGCTGTGGTGTATATGGCGGAGTCCATTGAGACAATATCCCATTGTGCCTAAGATAATCTTGAAACTCTTGACTTAAGTATTCACCACCCCGATCGAATCGAAGTATCTTAATACTTTTGCCAAGCTGTTTCTCTACTTCACTTCTGAACTCTTTGAATTTCTCAAAAGCTTCAGATTTGTGTTTCATTAAGAACACATACCCGAATCGTGAGTGATCATCGATAAAGGTAATGAAGTAGCTATAGCCTCCTTGTGCAAGAGTTGACATTGGTCCACATACATCAGTATGTATTAGACCAAGCAATTCTCCCACTGATTTACCTTTTTCAGAAAAGGGTAATTTGGTCATCTTTGTTGGTGTAGAAAGCACCCAAGTCAAACCTGAGTTTTGATAATGGCAAAAGGGTTCAAAAGTTAAGGTATAATGTTTATCTAACATGTTACTCAAGTGTGCAAGAAAAGTCCTAGCGAAGGAATGCTAGGCACCTGGCGAAGGAATGCCAGGATACAAAGACCTAGCGAAGGACCGCTGGGCACCTAGCGAAGGGCTGCTAGGAGACGAAGACCTACGAAGGACTACTAGGCATCAGGCGAAGGACAGCTTGGTACTGAAGCCCTAGCGAAGGACTGCTAGGCACCAGGCGAAGGACAGCTTGGGATTGAAGACCTGGCGAAGGAATGCTAGGCACCGGGCGAAGGATAGCTTGGTATCCAAGACCTGGCCAAGGACCGCTAGGCAAAAGCCCAACCAGAGGAGCCGGTTGCATCAGGTAAATTCTCCTGAGAGGAGTAGGTGAGGACGCGTTCCCCGTCGAGGGAACAGTAGGCGTTGGTTCGACCTAGGGCTCCATTTGGGAGGCCCAAAGTCAGAACCAAGACAGCTAAGCTGTATAAAATTAATATAATATTGCTCTATATTGTTTTGGACTAACCCTGGATGCAGACCGAAGGAACGAGTGTCTGCAGCTCAGAGAGCCTCAAAGGAGTGAGGCGGAAGCTGAGTAGGGCGCCCGGAGTGTCCCGAGCGCCCCCAAGGTGAACACAAACAGCTAAAGCAAAGGAACTGCTTCTGCAGCTCATGGGCAGGGCGCCCCCTGCTCCCGGGTGCCCCGGATGGTCCGGGCGCCCCCAGTTGAAGCTAACGAAGCAGAACCCAGCGAAGCCAACGGATAAGAGGAGACCCGGTCAACACGGGCGCCCCCACCGTTCCGGGCGCCCCCGTCAAAGCCTGATCCCGAGTTTTAAGGGATTAGAGCTGACCGAGAGGGAATCGGATCGGCTGACATGTGGGGGGGCGCCCCCGACGTTCCGGGTGCCCCCAGGGGCTATAAATAGGCCCTCGACCCCAAGGCTTCGAACAACGAATTCTTCCAACGCATTCACGCTCTTCTGCTCCCGCGCTCTGATCCGAAAACCTCCCGACTCGAGATACAAGCGCCGACGACGTCCTCCTGCTCCAAAAATACAATCTACACCGAACGTCGGTAACGAAGAGCTTTCTTTAAAGTTTACTTTACTATACTTGTAATTCAATCTTGTAAACTGGTTTTCCGAAAATATAGAATTACCCGCAGAAAACGGTCAACGACCGTGGGCCTTGGAGTAGGAGCCGACCGCGACTTCGAACCAAGTAAAAAACTTGGTGTTTGCGTGTTTGATTTAAATTTCCGCTGCGTAATTTTTCTAACTTATTAATCCGAACGTTTTACGATATTCACCCCCCCCCTCTATCATTTCTCTCGATCCAACAAGTGGTATCAGAGCGGGGAAGCTCAAATTTGGTGCAACCACCAATTTGAGAATTTTTCGGATTTTTTCAAAATTTTTTTAAATCTTTTTCTTTTCTTTTCGAAATTTTTCTCGTTAGTCGAGGTTGGTGCAACACCCCTCGATAAATATTTCTTTCTTCATACCACACTACTAATCCAAGACCAAGTCTTGGGATATCTCTCGTTTTCTTAAGTTTCAGATAAATGGCCATGCAAGAAGGATTCAGCACAGCCAGACCTCCACTTTTCAGTGGAGAAGACTTTTCCTACTGGAAAAGTCGAATGGAGGTCCACCTGAAAACTCAGGTGGACATGTGGATAATCATCCAGTCCGGACTGGAGATTCCGAAAAATACTGAAGGAGTACCTCAAATCTACACAGAGTGGGACACCGCTCTGAAACGGAAAATTGAAGCGGATGCAAAGGCGACCCAGACCCTCCAATGCGGCTTAACAAAAGAAGAGCTGAACCGGGTAGGTCCTTTCAACAGTGCCAAGGAACTGTGGGGGAAACTGATCGAGCTGCACGAAGGATCATCAGACACTCGGATCAGCAAGAGAGATTTGCTCCTGAACAAGCTGTATACAATCAAAATGACCGACAACGAAACAGCAGCTCAGCTTCACGCCCGAATCCAGGAACTAATGAACGGACTGCACACCATCGGTCACAAGGTAGAAAACCGTGACCTAATAAGGTACGCTTTAAATGCTTTCCCAAGAAACACCTTGTGGGCATCTATGGTAGATGCATACAAGGTTTCAAGGGACCTCTAAAAAATTAAATTAGATGAATTGTTCTCTGAATTAGAATTACATGAGCAGACTAACTGCACCTGGCCGAGAAAGGCATTGCCTTTATTGCAGGTAAATCTGAAAAGAAATCCAAGAAGAAACCACAACCAACACCTGAGTCTGAATCAGACTCAGACTCTGAAGATGAAGGAGATCAACCAAAGCTGGTCCGACTGGCAAGAAACTACTACAAAGAATTGAAGAACCAAACCAACAGAAGGAAAGCCAGCCAAAGAAAGGATGAACCAGCTAAACCCGCAAATGAAAAGAGCAAGCCCAACGTAACCTGTTACGAGTGCAAGAAGAAGGGCCACTACAAAACCGAATGCCCTAACTTGAAGGAAGCAAAGAAGACAAGGAAGAAGAAAGCACTTCAAGCAACGTGGGACGAGTCCTCCTCCGAAGAAGAAGAGATCCCACAATCGAACCTACTCGCACTAACCGCCTCAGAAGAAGTCGAGACCGAGTCAGAATCAGAACAGGACGACGGTAGACTGACATTTTCAGAGGATGGTGAAATCAAGGTAAATGGATTTACTAGAAGTCAATTAAATGAATTAATATCTTATCTTTCTCGAGATTTGGCGAAAGCTAAACTCCGAGTCGAATCCCTCCGACAGGAAGTAAAACTCCTGAAAGAGGGAGCTGACTCTAAACCCTTAACTGAGAAGGTTCAAGAAGGAACCTCTAATCAAGTTGAAAAACTTGAGAAAGAGAATTCCTCCCTGAAAACTCAGGTTAAGGATCTTAGATCAGCTTTAGGACGATTCACTTCTGGTTCCAAGGGTCTTGATATGATTCTTGGAAAACAGAAGTCCGTTCTAAATCGATCCGGACTAGGCTATAGAACCAAATCTAGACAAAGATCCTATTTTGCTGTACTGAATCAGTCCAGAAATAAAGTTCAGGCATGGGTACCTAAACTGTACCTGAATAAACTAACTGGATCAAATCAATATTGGATCCCCAAGGACAAGATTCACATCTTGCCTAACCATTACCGTGGCTTTAGTCCAGGGGGAGCCAAATTAAAAACTATATTTATTGTTAGATAGAATTTAATTCTTGATTGCAAATTGCTTGGTTGATTGTTTATTTAATTTCTGCAATTTACCATGCTTAGACTTAGGAATGGTTAGTATAAGGACTGAACAAACTTAACTGAAATTTGAACAACATAGTATTGGGTGGCGGTGAGATGATAATATGTTAGGGAAACCAATTCTAATAAGGTCAAGTATACTTGGTCTCTTTAGACTGGTGAAACTAGCCGAAGCTACCGATCCAAGACCCAAACTAGTTAGACCAGAATTTTTCAAAGATTAATTTTGAAAATGAAATTTCATTAAAAGGCTTTGTCAAGGAAAGGGTTGATGATCCAATAAGGCTATGGCCAAAGAAGGCCTAGTGCCTCGCCAAGACCTGGAAGCCAATTTTTGAAATTCAAATTCAAATTATTCTTTGTCAAACTCAAATCTAACACAAATTTTCAGTTACTTGTAGATTTAAACATTCATTTCAAAATAAATTCAATTGTTTTCAAAATTATTTATGTTTTTCAAAATAAATAATACTTTTTCAAAATAATTTTACCTATCAAAACCTGTCTCACAAAACCTATAAGGCTAACGTGATTGAAAACCCTAGATTTGGGTGAGACAGACTAGGCAGTGAAAATCAATTTAAGCTATTCCTGACTCTAATTGGATCCAAATCAACATAACTCTTTATGTGTAGGAACATAAAGATTTGGACCAATGGATGTTGGATAGCGGTTGCTCCAGACACATGACTGGAAATAAATTGAAATTCACCAAACTCAAGTTCAAGAACCTAGGCTCAGTGGCATTTGGCAACAATGCTACACTCAAGGTAATTGGGTCAGGTAATATTGAACTTAAATCTGACTTTGTGATTAAGAAAGTTCTTTTGGTTGAAAACTTCAATTTTAACTTGCTTAGCATAAGTCAGTTATGTGATTCTGGTTATATAGTTACCTTCAACAATTCTAACTGCCTGATTAGAAACGTACAAGACTCAGAAATTATGCTTAAGGGCACTAGGAAAAATAATGTTTACACTATAAACCTTCCCCTTGTACCTAAATGCATGTTAACTCAGTTAGTACAATCAAACCTCTGGCATAGGAGACTAGGTCACACCAACCTAAGAATTATTTCAAAAATCACCCAACTTGGCCTAATTAAAGGTATTCCCAAAATTAAAAACCATGAAAACTTAATATGTGAATCATGCAATCAAGGTAAACAAACTAGATCTAATCACAAACTAATTCAATCTGATCTAACTCAAACCACTCTTGAGCTCCTACACCTTGACCTATTTGATTCACACGGAGCCAAGTCACTAAGCGGAAACCGGTACTGCTTAGTAATAGTTGATGATTACTCAAGGTTTACCTGGGTTAGGTTTCTAAAGACCAAAGATGAAACCCTAAACCTATTTAATGAATTCTGCAAGTTAATTGAAAATCAAAATGATACTAAAATCAAATGGCTTAGGAGTGACCACGGGGGATAATTTGAAAATCAACGGTTCGAGGAATTCTGTAAGGTAAATGGATACATACATGAATTTTCATGTCCTAGAACCCCCCAACAGAATGGGATAGTCGAAAGAAAAAATAGAACTTTACAGGAAGCCGCTAGGGCTATGCTCAATGAATTTAACTTAGCCAACCAATATTGGGCAGAAGCAATTAGTACGGCTTGCTACATCCAAAATAGGGTCCTGATCAACAAGCAACACAACAAAACACCCTATGAACTATATTACAATAGACTTCCAAATTTACACTACCTAAGGGTCTTTGGATGCAAAGTCCATATCCTAAACACCAAAGACTACTTAGGAAAATTCCAGTCTAAGTCAACCCCAGGCATCTTCCTAGGATATTCAACAACAAGTAGAGCCTATAGGGTTTACAACAACCAAACCAAGAAAATCGAAGAAACAACTAATCTAATATTTGATGAAGAAATTAACTCAAATCCAAATCTAACTTCATCAAACACTGATCAAGAAGATAATCAACAAGTTGGTGAATCCTTAATTGAACCCATAAACGAACTAACTATTGAACCAACTAGTGAGTCAAATAAACCAATTATTGAACCAATAATTGAACCAACTCAAAGAGTGGAATCAAATAGTGAACCAAACCAACCAGCCGGACCTGAGGCTGAACCAAGTTCTAGAAAAACCAAGAAACCCAGACTCAGTCACCCATCCGATCAAATTGTGGGTGATCCGACTCTAGGAGTCAGGACTAGATCCTCCTATAGAAACCTTAGTCAAATAGCAATGATTTCAAAAATAGAACCTAAGACTATAGATGAAGCCCTACCTGATCCTGATTGGATCATAGCTATGCAAGAAGAATTAGCCCAATTTGAGAGGAACCAAGTCTGGGAACTAGTGCCTAAACCTGAAGGCAAATCCATCATTGACACTAAGTGGGTGTTTAGGAATAAGCTAAATGATCAAGGAGAAATAGTCAGAAATAAAGCCCGCTTAGTAGCGAAAGGATTCAGCCAAGTAGAAGGATTAGATTACGACGAAACATATGCCCCAGTAGCTAGACTTGAGTCCATTAGGATGTTACTAGCCTTTGCATCCCATAAAAGATTTAAGCTATACCAAATGGATGTAAAGTCAGCCTTTCTAAATGGATTTATTAAAGAAGAAGTTTATGTAGGACAACCCCTGGGTTTGAGGACTTAGAAAGACCTGACCACGTTTACAAACTTACTAAAGCACTATATGGACTAAAACAAGCACCTAGGGCCTGGTATGAACGCTTATCAACTTACTTAATTTCTAAAGAATTTAAAAAAGGACAAATTGACTCAACCTTATTTATTAAAACCCTAGGAAAAGATATATTCATTGCCCAAATCTACGTAGATGACATAATCTTTGGGTCCACCAACTCAAACTTTCTAAAAGAATTTGTTAAAATAATGGAAAATGAATTTGAAATGAGCTTAGTTGGTGAGCTTAACTTTTTCCTAGTCTTACAAATTAAACAAACTAGGGATGGAAACTATGTCCATCAATCCAAATATGCTAAAGAGTTAATAAAGAAATTTAAAATGGATAACTCTAAAAGCATAAGTACCCCCATGGCTACTAATATAAAAATAGATAGTGACCCTGATGGTAAGCCAGTAGACCTTAAACTCTATAGAAGTATGATAGGTAGTCTACTGTATCTTACAGCCAGTAGACCTGATATTCTTTTTGCTGTAGGGATGTGTGCTAGATACCAAACATGTGCTAAGGAAACGCACTTAGCAGCCCTAAAAAGAATACTAAGATATATAAAGGGCACCCTAAATGTATGGATTTGGTATCCTAGAACCTCAACCTTTGATTTGTCAGGATACTCGGATTCTGACTATGCTGGTTGCAAATTAGATAGAAAGAGCACAAGTGGAAACTGCCAACTATTAGGACAGAGTCTAGTAAGTTGGTGCAGCAGAAAACAACACTGTGTAGCTCTATCCACAACAGAAGCTGAATATGTTGCCTTAGGAGAATGTGTAGCACAACTTCTATGGATGATGCACACTCTTAAGGACTTCCAGCTCAACTACACTCAAACTCAAGTATTCATTGACAATATAAGCTCAGTTAATCTAACTAAGAACCCAATCCAATATTCCAGAACTAAATACATAGAAGTTAAACATCACTTTGTAAGAGACCACGTAGCTAGGGGTGAAATAGTACTTAAGCATATAGACTCTAAATCCAACTTAGCTGACATATTCACAAAACCCCTACCTGAGTCCGAGTTCAGCTCACTAAGAAGGCAGTTAGGATTATGCTTGGTAGAATAGGCCTAGTCTACTATTGGGTTTCTTACTTAAAATCAGTTTTAAAGCGTGGTTAAATGCTTTTAAAATCAGCTTTTATTCAGTTTTGAAAAGTTTTAAAATAAAGTTTTTGACTTAGTTTTATTTTCAAAACTACCCCTTTTCAAAACTAGGGCTTTTTCGCTAATGGACTTAGCCTAGGCCCTAACCCTAGAACTGCATGCACCTATAGATTTAGAAGCTAACATCTCACAAGCACCTTAGGGTACTTTTGATTGATAACCTAGAAAGGGTTGAGATGCTTAGGTCTTTGCCTTAATTCAAGATGTAGATCAGTGCATCTGCAGTAATTGGGGCACTAAATACAACTTACACAGTAATCAAGTTAAGTGTCAAGTTTAGAAAATCTAACTTGAACAGAACACTTAACTTGACTAACCCTAGCGAAAACTACTGTTTATAACAGTTAGTTAGTAGCCAATTGGGTTAGACAGGGCCCTAAAAGAGAAAATTGAAACTGATTTGATTTAATTCTTATCATGAATTGGTTCAGTACAGCAAACTTTGTCGTTATTATTATCTTTTATGCAATTTAATTATCTGGTTCTTGCTATATTTATTTGGTTTTGATATATGGCAAAGGGGAAGAGATAGGAAAAGAAAGAGTTTTTAAATTTTTTTTGTCAAAACTCTATCCTTTATTCAAAAAGTACTTAATTCATTTTCAAAAGTACTAAGTTTTTGAAAGTACTTAAAATAAAAATTTGTTTTAAATTTTCCTAAGTACTTAAAATAAAAATTTGTTTTAAATTTTCCTAAGTACTTAAAACTAAATTTTTTTTCCTAAAAGTACTTCAAACTAAAGTTTTTCAAATTTTACTAAGGATTTCAATCTTAAAGGTTTCAAAACTTCTTTTGAGTACGTTAAACTTAAGGCTTCAAGATATTTCCTTAGTACTCAAAACTTAAGTTTTCAAAATCCTTCATAAGTTTTCAAATTTATCTAAGTACTTAAAACTAAAATCTTTTACAAGTATAAATTTTCCAAAGTACACAACGAAAATCATTTTTTTGGGAAATATATCCTTAAAGCTTAAATTGAAATTTTTCTAAGTAAAATTAAATCCATCTTTAGACTTAGAAGTTATTTTCAAAAACCCCACGAACTTTTGAAAAATCTAGGGGGAGATTCCTTCCAGGGGGAGGAAACAAAATTTCATTTAATATGCTCTGATTAACTTAACTTTTTGAACCAGGGTTGCCATAAATCAAAAAGGGGGAGATTGTTGGTGCAGAAAGCACCCAAGTCAAACCTGAGTTTTGATAATGGCAAAAGGGTTCAAAAGATAAGGTATAATGTTTATCTAACATGTTACTCAAGTGTGCAGGAAAAGTCGTAGCGAAGGAATGCTAGGCACCTGGCGAAGGAATGCCAGGATACAAAGACCTAGCGAAGGACCGCTGGGCACCTAGCGAAGGGCTGCTAGGAGACGAAGACCTAGCGAAGGACTGCTAGGCACCAGGCGAAGGACAGCTTGGTACTGAAGCCCTAGCGAAGGACTGCTAGGCACCAGGCGAAGGACAGCTTGGGATTGAATACCTGGCGAAGGAATGCTAGGCACCGGGCGAAGGACAGCTTGGTATCCAAGACCTGGCCAAGGACCGCTAGGCAAAAGTCCAACCAGAGGAGCCGGTTGGCATCAGGTAAATTCTCCTGAGAGGAGTAGGTGAGGACGCGTTCCCCGTCGAGGGAACAGTAGGCGTCGGTTCGACCTAGGGCTCCATTTGGGAGGCCCAAAGTCAGAACCAAGACAG
The DNA here is from genome assembly GCA_024364735.1 of Boesenbergia rotunda. Classification (NCBI taxonomy): domain Eukaryota; kingdom Viridiplantae; phylum Streptophyta; class Magnoliopsida; order Zingiberales; family Zingiberaceae; genus Boesenbergia; species Boesenbergia rotunda. Next base: position 12,708 of record JAGFNQ010000472.1, read on the forward strand.
CTAAGGCTGTATAAAATTAATATAATATTGCTCTGTGTTGTTTTGGTCTAACCCTGGATACAGGATCGAAGGAACGAGTGTCTGCAGCTCAGAGAGCCTCAAAGGAGTGAGGCGGAAGCTGAGTAGGGCGCCCGGAGTGCCCCGGGCGCCCCCAAGGTGAACACAAACAGCTAAAGCAAAGGAACTGCTTCTGCAGCTTATGGGCAGGCCGCCCCCTGCTCCCGAGCAGCCCGAATGGTCCGGGCACCCCCAGTTGAAGCTAACGAAGCAGAACCCAGCGAAGCCAACGGATAAGAGGAGACTCGGTCAACACGGGCGCCCCCAGCGTTCCGGGCGCCCCCATCAAAGCCTGATCCCGAGTTTTAAGGGATCAGAGCTGACCGAGAGGGAATCGGATCGGCTGACATGTGGGGGGGTGCCCCCGACGTTCCAGGGGCCCCCAGGGGCTATAAATAGGCCCTCGACCCCAAGGCTTCGAACAACGAATTCTTCCAACACATTCACGCTCTTCTGCTCCCGCGCTCTGCTCCGGAAACCTCCTGACTCGAGATACAAGCGCCACGACGTCCTCCTACTCCAAAAAGACAATCTACACCGGACGTCAGTAACGAAGAGCTTTCTTTAAAGTTTACTTTACTATACTTGTAATTCAATCTTGTAAACTTGTTTTGCGAAAATATAGAATTGCCCGCAGAAAACGGTCAACGACCGTGGGCCTTGGAGTAGGAGCCGACCGCGACTCCGAACCAAGTAAAAAACTTGGTGTTTGCGTGTTTGATTTAAATTTCCGCTGCGTAATTTCTCTAACTTATTAATCCGAACGTTTTACGATATTCACCCCCCCCCCCTCTATCATTTCTCTCGATCCAACAATCTTGCCTTTTAAGCATGATTCGCATGTATCAAATGAATCGGGTTCAAATGATTCCAGAATTCCACATCGGTGTAATTTGGTCATGCGTTTCTTACTTACATGGCCAAGACGACAATGCCACATATAGGAGTCTATTTGATTATCTATTCGAGCACGTTTGTTGCTAACTTCGATATTGAAAACGTCACCGGATAAATCTAACGTGTAGATACCATTGCATAAAGTTCCGATCCCATAAAGAACACCATTTAAAGTTATGTAACAGTAATTGTTACTAAAAGTTAAATGATAACCCTTTTCATTCACGCATGAAATAGATACAATGTTCTTTATTAATGAAGGAACAAAATAACAATTATCCAATTCTAAGACAAGTCCAGTAGGGAGCTTTAGCAAATATGTTCCGATGGCAACAGCAGCAATCTTTGCTCCATTTCCAACTCACAAATTCGCTTCTCCCTTGACGAGTCTTCTTCTATTCCTTAGCCCCTGTATGTCATTACATATATGTGAGCTACACCCAGTATCAAGTACCCAGGTGTCCGAGGAAATAGAGTGACATTCAATAACGAAGATACCTGAAGAGGATGGGGCATCAGATGCCTTCTTCTTCAAGGACTCAAGATAAACCTTGCAGTTTCTTCGCCAGTGGCCCTCCTTGCCACAGTGATGGAAAGTGCCTTTTGGTGCCTTTTCAATCTTTTTGGTCTTTTTCTTCTTTCCCTTATTTTATTCTTTGGGCTTCCTCTTAGAGCCTTTCTTTGAGGAGACAACTAACAGTACCATCTTTTGATCCTGCTTTATAGAAGGCTCTATAGTCTTCAGCAGGTTAAGCAACTCAGGAATGGTAGTCTCCAGTTTGTTCATCCGATAGTTCATCACAAACTGTGAGTAACTCTTGGGCAAACAATGCATAATTAAGTCAATACTTAGTTCGTGATCCATTGCAAATCCGAGTGTGCCTAGTCGCTCAATGTACCCCAACATCTTCAACACAAACTGTGAAACAGAAGTGCCTTCCTGCATCTTAGAGGTGAAGAGGAGCATGGAGACCTCAAACCTTTCGGATCTCGCCTGCTCGTCACACAGCTCATGAAGATGGACGACGATGGTATGAGCATCCATATGCTCATGCTGCTTTTGTAGCTCAGGTACCATAGCAGCCAGCATGATGCAACTCGCAAGTTCAGAATCGGCCACATGTTTCTAATAGGCCATTAACTGGTCTGGAGTTGCATCTTCAGGAGGATGGTTGGGAAGTTGTTCTTCAAGGACATAAGCAAGCTTTTCTGCCTTGAGGACTATCCTTAGCTTTCGAAGCCAGTCCATGAAGTTTGGCCCAGTCAGCTTATTGGTGTCCAAAATGGAATGCAAATTCAGAGAAGACATGATCAGGTGATTATCCTAGAAATGCAAATTGAGGTTATGTGTTGAGAATGATAAAGAATGCATCAATATACATTAATTAAATCCTATTTATTTTTCGAATTGAATAACCCTTTTTATCAATTCGGGAGATCATAGGAACATCTCCAAATAGGTTGATATCCAACTATAGATAAGAACAACCATGGCTAGAGTCCATCAAGTTATTCTTAGCTATGAAGATAGGTAATTATACCGATTACATATTATACATATGTAACTATCACATTATGCTATCAACTAATTGAATGTTTGCATAAATCATTGGGTTGTTAACTCATTAACAAGTATGCAACAATATACATAGCACCCAACTGCACCTCTCTTTACATCGACCTTGGCTGTGGCATAACAAATCGATGCTCCAAGCTTAAGGTTGACCCATTAATCAAGAAATAGTTTTAATATGGATGGAGCTCATTCAACCGTTTAGTCAGGCTTGGATGTGTCCAACAACCAAAACTAAGGATTGACCTCTGACTCCAACTATATTAATCATAAACTAATTCCATGGTTTGAACATGTTGAGGTTCAAGCCGGGCATGGATGTGTCCATCAACCCAAACGAGAAACAAAACTCCGGTTCTAATCATATTAATGGAAGGTGTTGGCCTTAATATTTTGTAAGGGGTTTTGGGTCTCATCCTTTTCTTTTATGCACATTCATGACATATAATTATGTCATGTTCTAACGATTTCCTTAATAAAGTATGTATGTGACTTAATTTATCAAGTCTCATTAATTGAATTAGGAACCGGATTTCCTAATTCTAATTTCATACTTTATTCAAGGAATTGTTTTGGGAAACAATTTCCTGAATTATCATAATCAATTTCGGAAATAATATGTTTAAGACTTTGATTTCTCTAAATCAAATCTTATTAAATTAAGAGACAGATTCCCTTAATTCAACCACATATTATTTTCATGAAAATCTTATTTAAGGAAATATACTCTATAGGAAACATTTTCCTAATTAATTTGGAGACAATAATATGTAAGAGCATCACCTAATAAATCAAATAAGGAAATTATCGTTTGAGAATCACCTCAAAAATTTCCAAGATTTGATCACATATTTTATTTATTGAAAATTAATATGAATAACTTAATTTGGACGGCTCCCCGAGGCTCAATCCAAAATAAGCATTTGACAGTTTAAATTCAATTTAGGAAATTTAATTATAACAACTAACTTTAAATTGGACGACTCCCCGAGGCTCAATCCAAAATAAAGAATTTTGTAAATAATTTAATTTCCAATTATAAATTTAAATGTGAATTAATATTCCCATAATTTGTTTAGACTTTCTTGAAAGAAAGTGCCGAAAATTACGAGCTTTCCATAAATGGAAAGTTTCCAAAAATAAAAGGTTTTCAGAATAATTGTAAGTTTCTGGTACAAAGAAAACTTACATTTTTCCAAAATTGAAAAATTTCCAAAATAGGAAAATTTCCAAAATTGGAAAGTTTCCAAAAATGGAAAGTTTTCACAATTATCATAAAATTTCAAAAACAGAGATATTTCAAAAGTTTGTGAAATTTCATGAGGATTTACAAACTTTGAAATTCCTAAATCAAAAATTTACCATAATTGGAAAGTTTCCATAATTGAAAATTTTTCAAAATTGAGATCATGATAAAGCTTTCTGCAAAATAATTATATGATTATGTCGAACACAAACCTCGGCTCTGATACCACTGTTGGGACCGGGTGCTTGTTGACATGGATTCGGGTTCGTAATTTCAAAAATAATTACGTGCAGCGGAAGGTTTAGCATAAATAATTTCTCTAAATCATTTAAGCACACATCTAAGCATGCAATTTTATCTTGTGTAGACATGATCATATATTTGAAATTTTGCAGAAACATAAACTAATTTATGTATTATCTCGCGTAACTCGAAGGAAGGGACGAGATCCAACCGTAAGCGTTCCTTGGAAGCTCCGCCTCTATTCGCGTCCACGCCGAGTATCTTCGGGATGACTTCACAAAGCCACGGGTTTCGTGTTCTCGAGAACTACTAGATTCTCTGAGAACGCGACAAGAAAAACCAAGAGAGAAGTCGGAAGACTAACCACAAAAGGATGGCCAGAATCAAAATTTCGGCGAAGCAAAAGAAGAGGCTTGCGGCAAAAGGATCCTTGCGGCAAACTCTAATTCAGGCAGCACCTTCTTCCGGCCAAGAGATGGCCGGAGCTTCCTTCTCCGGTAGCAGGTGGTGGTCGACAGGGAAAGGGCAAGGGCGGCTGGCTAGTGCTCCTTCTTGGGGCTGGTTGGCGCACGGCAAGAAGGGGAGAAGAGAAGGAGTGAAAGAGAGGGAGAGAGCCTATGCCTTCATCTCTTTTATTATCACCCAAGCCTTGCCTTGGGTCCTTTATATAGTGGCCTCTCAGCCATCAAGCCTCTCAATTATGGAATAACTTATTCCATCATGCCAAGTTTAATTTTATATCATGGTTAAAATCATATTTTAATTAATGATAAAAAATCAATCAAGTCTCTTCTCTCCTATGGAATAAATTTCCTTATCATGGTAAATCAATCCATGATTGATTTTATAAAATAAACCAATCCATGGTTCATTTTAATTTCCATGAAAAATAAATCAAACCTTGGTTTATTATATAAAAATTTATATCATCCATAATTTTATAAAACAAACCACACTTGGTTTATTTTATAAATTGAACCAAAAACTTGGTTTTCTCCCTTTGTTGTGGCCAACAAGCAAAGAGGATGGAGGCCCTCTTTAGCCGGCCCATCCAAGCCACGCCCCAATGAATTAAACTTATTTAATTCATCTATTAAGTCTTCAAAATCTTAGCCATTTTACGCTTCTGATGTGTCTCTGAAAAATTCAAATTCGACTTATCGTTTGGCTAAACCAAACCTAATCTCTCTTAATTGGAAAATCCAATTTTTAACTCGTTTTAAATCCCTCGGATTAATCGTAGTGTGTGTGACTAAATAGGCTTTCGATTTATGTTGGCCGTCTATAATTAATCAATTATAGGACGATCATGAGTGACACCTAGTAGTACATCATGATCCCCAATTAATCGAAAGATCAACGGTTGACCTCAGAAACAATTCTGAAACCCTTCAGCAGTTATAATGATCGTGCCCCATTCCCTTCACCATCTTATACCCACTTGGTTCAGGACATTGTCTATGTGTGTCAGTTCCCACTAGGCTGACTACGTCACACCTAGCCCAAGTAACGTTTTCTCGTCCTACGGATTCTAATTACTCTCATGTATTTAAGAGATTCATACTCTGAACATGTCATGCTCTAGCCAGAGGCTTCGAGTAACAATCCGATGATAGGCCTCGGGTATACATCTCCTCGCAAGGAGTAGTGAATCTTTTATAGGCTGTTCAAACATCTTCGGGCACTTCGGCTTATACCCAATCATCCTGGGTCCACACCTCCTTGGAGACGCTTGCTTAAGATGTCAAAGTATAAGTCTCCATGACCAAGATGACTTGAACACCGCAAGTCAAAGGAACATCGCACTTAAGCTGCAGTAAGAACTTCACTGACATATCTATATGTAGACTACCATATGAAGTTTTACAGCCAGTCACTCCAATGAACTAGTTCCCTTAACTAGCATTCATGTTTATCTCTGGACATCTCAATGTCACCAGCCAGTGAGAATCAGCTGATTAGAGAATAACCCATGCTAGTCTCAACAGAATTGATAGTGTCCGTATTTATCAATTCATCGATTAGGGACAATTTCAATACTTCACAATTGCACATGTAGAGATAATCACTAGTTGTGAATTCATCACAAATTCTCTCATGCTGTGAATTTTATTGCGGACATTCAGTAAATGAGTTTAAGATCTCAATCAAATACACAAACATGTATACTCAAATAGTGAATATTCATTTATTAAAATAAATGATTACAATCATAAGGCGATTGCCTTAGGACACTTCTCTCATATCACTAACATGTATGCCCCTGTGTGTCCAATAGTACATCCAGCAGTACCTCAACCCTAATGATGCCTACATTTTCATATTCATCAGTACCTCATCAGTACTCCCTACAGGGCATTCTGAGATGTCGTTAGTTGTTCCTGCTCCGGTAGTCTACCTAGCCCCACCAGTGGCTTTTGCTCCGAAATTTCCCATGGTTTCGCCTGTAGCTCCTACTTTGGTATCTATGGCAGTTCCACTGGTTGATCCTATCGGTCCAATGGATTGGCCCGGGCCCATGGCACGAACCCCCCATTGGCCGAGTTTGTGAAAGGTCGATTCACATTGTTCCATGGAGGACCTGACCCCCGGGTCGCCTGCTCTTGGATTGAGACATTAGAGGCTACCTTTTATTACATGGCGTGTTCAGAGTGGGAGAAGGCAGAGCTAGCTGCCTATCATTTGTGGGATGAGGCAGTTTCCTTGTGGGTCTTACAACGCATGATCATTGAAGAGCAGCGCCTCTCCTGGGTCATTTTTTGAGAGGCGTTCGAGAGCCAGTACCTCCCAGTTGCATATCAGTTGACTCAGCTTTAGGAGTTTTTGACTTGACTCTCTAGCAGGGGAACCGCACGGTTATAGAATATAATGCAGAATTCAACTGTTTGGCTGAATTTTGCCCGTAGATAGTCGTCGAGGGCAGATCATATATGATCCAGTTTACCCAGGGATTAGCTGGGTATATCAAACTCCAGATAGCTAGTTTTAGTACGACATCGTATCGTGAGGCATTGGAGAAAGGTCTTTTGATCGAGTTGGCTCAGCAGCAAGTGAATGGGGATAAGAAGAAAGGAAAGGAGTCAACTCAGGATTCAGCTCACACCAGCCACCTCGAGCCATGTGATAGAAGCGTGGCAGTCAAACTTAGTCAGCTCAGAGCACTTCTAGGGCATCTTCTCTACCTCAAAAGTCTAGACGTTATGAAGGAGGGTCCTCCCAGTCTTCTCAGTAGAGTCGGGAGTAGTCTACTGATAGGCCACACTGTGCACAGTGTGGTTCCCAAGAGCATAGTAGGGTGGATTGCCCACTAAATCATTGTGTTTGCTACTACTGCAAGCTACCGGGACATCTGAGTTGAGATTGTGCGCTGAAGACATAGAATAAGGGTACAGGAGCTATGGGATAGGGTGTACCTTTGAGTCAGTCAGGATCTCAGAGAGGAGGACACAAGACTCATACTTCATTCCGTCAACCGCGGTCCACCCATCCAGCAGTTGTTTATACTATGCACGAATATGAGCACCCCAACACCCGAGTAGTATCGCTGTTTATTGTCTCAGGATCTCAGCATCAGGCTATTCCACCATATCAGTATTATCCACCAGATCAGCCTATGGTGTATCAACCACAATGTTAGCCACAGCCTTAGCCACTACGATAGCCGCAGCAGTATTCGACAATGCTACCGCCATAGCCACAGCAGTATCCAGCAGTGCCACCACCACAGCCACAACAGTATCCGGCAGTGTCACCTCCACCGCCAATGTAACGCCCGCCCTTATATCTACCCTCGGGGCGGGGTTACGTACAATCAATCATATAATAATATTTTTTTTTCTAGCATAAAATTTAAAACCAACAATGCAAGGACCAAGTACTGAGCATGCTTGTTTAAAACTATCAAGAGATATTTACCAGTGCTAAGCATACTAGTCATCATTTGAAATATCTTAATAAAGAGTTATCCTAACATTCTCTAACATTCTTTGTTGAAGCAAACATCATCATAAGCATAGTAAAGTATATATAGAATCATTCTTTCCCGAGCCACCACCCCACACATCTTCAGCCCTCCTGCCTCTTCCTTTAGTTTAAGTGTTCCTTACCCTTATCTGCAGCATAAGACAACACATAAACTAGTAAGCGCAAATGCTTAGTAAGGATCCTGTCCTACTCGCAAAATCTATACGAAAGCATACAACATGTACACATAATAAATCATAAGCATGAGTTCATCATAGCATACTAAACATCAAAGTTTCTAAGCATGCAGCATAAAGTATCTTAAGCATGCCCTTCACATATCATCAATGTTTTTCAAAACAATTCTATAAAGGTATTACTTAAAAATACATCCATATCATATAGGGCCCAGTTGTGTACCACATAATGCGCGTTCCCTAATGAATTGGGGTAGCGAGCCACCAACCAATTAGAGCAGGACCCTTCCATCCTACCGGAGCCATGACCTTACGTTAACATGCACCCCGGATTTGTTTAACGACCCCCTTCCGAGTCGGGTACACAACTTACAAAGTAAAATACTTATCATGTCTTTACATATAAGCTAAGGAGTACTCTAAATCCACTCTTAAGGGACACACCACTCTTCAAGGGTGCTCATGATCCCACAGGGACACACCACACAACATAAGGGGTGCTCTTGATCCCATACTTAGTGGAGTATCCTTTCAAGCATTTTATCATACACATCACATGCAATTCATAGAGGGTGCCCCATGGGCTATAAACATGCTCATACATATATTATATTTCAACCACTTAACCTACTTTATATATGACAAGATTGGTCACATAAATCATATTCATGTCATAGGAAGTGGTAGCATGCTTCATGAGTTAACCGAGTTCTTCTTAACCCTAAACCTAAGGTTTTGGCCGAAAGTCAAAAGTAGAGGTAGCTTAGGTTTTTGACATCAAACATCCCATACCAGTATCATATATATATACATCATGTAACATACTAAGCATAGAAGACATCATAGGGTAATCAACCTTCACAAACCTAATGTTCCATGCTTTGGCCGAATATCACATTGTAACGCTCGACCTTATATCTACCCTAAAGGCGGGGTTACGGGTCCATACATTCATATCATTCAATCATGTTAAACATGTATATCCAAACAAAACAGTTACGATAAAAGAAATGTAGTAAGCATGCTTATTGAAGACTAATTTACCAAGCAAGATTTTTCATTTCTTTTATATCTACATGCATTTACAACCTAATAGAAAAATCATTTAACACACTATAGCATGGAATCCCAAGTAAGAATATAGCAAGAGTTATCTAGTCTTAGATACATGCAAAAGAAGCATTCATAAGAAACAGAAAATAGTAAATATCTAGCATTTTACTTAGCATGCATACTACCAAGTTTAGACATTAATGATAGTGTTATCTAGCATGACATAGGTTCCATATCCCTAACTTAATCATAGTAGAGTAGTCATGATCATCACACATTCAGAGTATAGCAATACAATTTCAATCTTTCATTGGAAGCAGTTTAGATTCTAGACAAAAACAAGGTAGATAGAATCTTTCGTTCTTTCCCGAGCCATCACCACACACATCCTCTAGCCTTCCCTCTGCCACTTCCTTCAGTTCGAGTATTTCTTACCGCTATCTGCAGCATAAGAAAACAACATGAACTAGTAAGCAAAACATGCTTAGTAAGAATCCGGGCCTACTCGCAAAACCATATCGATACATCATATCATGTACTCAGTAATCAAGATAGAACAAGATCATAAGCATCATAAGCATCTCATCAAAGCATCATAAGCATCACATCAAATATCTCTAAGTACTTACAGAACAAGATCATCACATAATGAGAAAATATGCTTTTCAAAAAGTTCCATACAGGTAAGTACTTAAAAATACAATATCTCCAAGGGCCCAGTTGTAGTACCACATCATGCGCGTTCCCTAATAAATTGGGGTAGCGAGCCACCAATCTAATTAGAGCAGGACCCTTCCGTCCTACCAATGTCATGACCTTCAGTTAACATGCACATTGGATTTGTTTAACAACCCCCCTTCCGAGTCGGGTACACAACTTTCCAAAGTAAAGTAATTTATCATGCAATTACTCATACATGTATATGCCTAAAGGTACTCTTATTCACTTCTCAAAGGGACACACCACACATTCGGGTGCTCTTGATCCCCTAGGGACACACCACACATTCGGGTGCTCTTGATCCCAGTTCAATAGAGTATCCTTTTTTTTTTAAGCATATTAGCAACCACATCTCAACCACATCATGTTCATGTCATAAGAGTGCCCCATGGGCAATAAGGCATGCTTTTATACCTAACAAGATAGGTCACATAATTTATACACACATCACATATGTAGTAGCATGCTTCATGGTCTCATTAGGTACTTCCCAACCCTAGAGCTAGGGTTGGCCGAAACTCACAAGTAAAGGAGTTTGGTTTTCTAATCAAGCATTCATTCAAGCATTCTTACAAACACCTCAAGTACATTTCATGTAACAATTTAAACATGGTTTAAATCTCAAAGTGGGGTTAGCATCCACTAACCCTAATTTACAAGGGTTTGGCCGAAACCTTGTAGGGTACCAAACCCTAATTTTGTCCTTCCAAAAATTTGGAAACATCACATATGAGTATACCCTAAGTCTTAAGGGTTATTTTCATGTATTGAAAAGTTGCCACACCCCTCCTTTAGGAAGTGGCCGAAAGTCTTATAAGGACAAACCTAGGTTTTGTTCTTGACACCATGAAGAAAAATCCATCTACATGTATACCCTAGGTTTCTAGGGATCTCCTCATGCAATAAAAAGTAACCAAGACCCACTTCATGGTGGTGGCCGAAAGTCTTATAAGGGAGAACTCCCATTTTTCCATAACAAGAACACAAGGAAATCATGCATAAACCATTATACTGCAGGCGAGAGGATACTTACATCCTAGCGCTGGAATTTCGCCTTCTCTTAAATCGTAGGGTACCCTACACTTGAAGGGTATGTGAAAGCCTTTTTCTTCAAATTTTCCTCTAAGACTCCTTGGTCTTGATAGAAGGCAAAGACACTTGGCTTCCCTCCTTGCAATTGCCCTAGGGTTAGAACCCTTGGATGAGGTTTTTCGAAAATGGAAGAAGAGAAGAGGATGAAGGTGGTTTCGGTGGAGAAGGAAGAAGAAGAAGAGAAGAAGAGGAAGTTATTCCAACTTCCCTTATTTATACTTTTCTCATGAAAAGACATGTCTCTTCATTTCCCTAGCTTTTAACAAGCATGTTCCCTTTTCCTTCTACATGAAATATTGCTTGGTTCATTGGTTATGACATGGTGAGTGCAACTAGGAGGTTCAAGGTTCAATCCTTGCTTCCTCCTTTCTAGCTCTTCTTTTTATCACAATTTGCACTAACCCATATCAAAGCCCATTAAGCCAAGCCCATCATGAAATTTCATAATATTAATAATATTTCATGAATCTAATATTTCATGATAATATTTCATGATAATAATATTTCATGAATCTAATATTTCATGATAATATTTCATGATAATAATATTTCATGAATCTAATATTTCATGATAATATTTCATGATAATAATATTTCATGCATATCATGATAATAATATTTCATGAATATAATATTTCATGCTAATATTTCATGATAATAATATTTCATGAATATAATATTTCATGCTAATATTTCATGATAATAATATTTCATGAATATAATATCTCATGCTAATATTTCATGATAATAATATTTCATGAATATAATATTTCATGTATTCATGACATTTCATAGCATGTGATTGCATGAAATTTATATCATTTCATTATAACCATTTTCATACATTGTCATGATTTTACATTGACAAATTTGGGGTGTTACAATCCTCCCCCTCTTATAGAAAGTTCGCCCCGAACTTTAAAATAGTTCCGGATACTTTGATCGCATCGTATCTTCCTGTTCCCAGGTGGCTTCTTCGAACTGCTCGTTCCGCCACAGAACCTTCACTAAGGGTATTTCCTTGTTCCTTAGCCTTTTAACTTCCCGATCGAGGATCCGGATCGGGCGGCGTTCGGAAATAAGGCTCTCCTGTTCTTGCACTGGTGGGGGTTCTATCATTTGACTCGCATCAGGGGTACACTTCTTGAGCATCGACACATGGAAGACGTTGTGGATAGCCGCCATTTCTGGCGGTAGCTCCAGTTCGTAGGCCACCTTGCCTACTCGTCTCAAAATCTGGTAGGGTCCCACGTATCGCGGACTCAGTTTCCCCTTCTTTCCGAATCTCATCACCCCTTTCATAGGGGCTACCTTCAGGAATACCGAATCCCCAACCTCGAACTCAAGTGGTCGACGTCGTTTATCGGCGTAGCTCTTCTGCCGACTCTGAGCAGTCTCTATCCTCTGGCGGATATTCTTTATAGCCTGAGTGGTCTCATCAATAATATCGGTCTGGAGTCCCATCTCCCTCCTTTCACCACTCTCATGCCAGCATAAAGGAGATCTGCATTTTCGGCCGTATAGTGCCTCGTACGGTGCCATCCCGATAGTAGCCTGATAACTGTTGTTATAAGCAAACTCTGCCAGGCTCAGGTATCGACACCAGCTTCCCTTGAAGTCCAAGGTGCAAGCTCGTAACATATCTTCTAGTATCTGGTTTACTCGTTCAGTCTGCCCGTCAGTCTGGGGGTGAAAGGCTGTACTGAACTTCAGCTTCGTGCCAAGGGCCTTCTGCACGTGTCCCCAAAAATCAGAAGTAAATCGACCATCTCGGTCAGAGACGATGGTCTTGGGAATCCCGTGTAGTCGGACAATCTCCTTGACGTACAGTTGAGCCAACTGCTCAACTGAATAAGTCATCCTGATAGCCAGAAAATGCGCGGACTTGGTCAGTCGGTCCACAATAACCCATATACTATCATATCCATTCGTAGTCCGAGGCAGCCCTGATATGAAATCCATAGATATGTCCTCCCATTTCCACTCGGGAATAGGTAGAGGCTGCAGAACTCCCCCAGGTCTCTGGTGTTCTGCTTTGACCCTCTGGCAGGTCAAACACATGCTAATATAATGGGCTACATCTTTCTTCATGCCGGACCACCAAAATTTGCTCTTCAGATCCTGATACATCTTGGTAGACCCAGGATGCATCGCATAAGGCGTTCCGTGAGCTTCCTCGAGTATCCTCGTCCGTAAGTCGGAGTCATCGGGAACGCATAATCGATCCCGGAGATATAAGACTCCACTATCGGAAATCCGGAATCCCTCGTCCTTGCCTTCAAGAATCTCTTGCTTGATTCTCTGAAGACTCGGATCAAGATTCTGCTTCTCCAGAATACCATCAAATAATGTCGGCGCAATCTGTAGAGTAGAAAGCTGTCCCGATATAATCTCGATTCCGAAATCCATAATCTCTTTCCCTAAGGTTTGTGACAAAGCCGACAAAGATATTAAAGTAGCACATGATTTTCTACTGAGAGCATCGGCTACCTTGTTGGCTTTTCCCGGATGGTACAGGATCTCACAATCATAATCCTTGACCAATTCGAGCCATCGGCGTTGTCGCATATTCAGGTCTTTCTGGGTGAAGAAATACCGCAGACTCTGGTGATCAGTAAAGACCTTGCACTGAGTGCCATACAAATAATGCCTCCATGTTTTCAGTGCAAAGACCACCGCTGCTAATTCCAAATCATGGGTAGGATAATTCTTTTCATGTTCCTTCAGTTGCCTAGAGGCATAGGCAATTACCTTCCCATTTTGCATAAGTACAGCTCCGAGTCCCAGTTTGGATGCGTCGCTGTACATATCGAAACCCGTATCACTTTCGGGAAGAGTCAATATAGGAGCGCTAGTCAGCCTCCATTTCAGTTCAGAGAAGCTCTTCTCACATTCCTCGGTCCAGGTATATTTCTTATCCTTCTTTGTAAGAGCTGTCATAGGAGCTGCAATCCGAGAGAAATTCTCTACGAATTTTCTATAATAGCCTGCTAGCCCCAGAAAACTTCTGACCTCGCTGGCATTCTTGGGTCTGGACCAGTTACTTACGGCCTCAATTTTAATTGGGTCGACCATCACTCCGTCCATGGAGATAACATGTCCCAAGAATGATACTTGATTCATCCAGAACTCACATTTCGAAAATTTAGCATACAGTTGTTCCTTCTGAAGAATCTGTAATACTATACTCAGGTGCTCCGCATGCTCCTCGGAAGTCCTCGAATAAATAAGGATGTCGTCGATGAAGACGATCACAAATCTATCGAGAAATGCCGAGAAAATCCGATTCATAAGGTCCATGAATATTGCCGGAGCATTAGTAACTCCAAACGGCATCACTACGAACTCATAATGTCCGTATCTCGTCCGGAAAGCAGTTTTGGGTATATCCTCATTTTTCACCCGGACTTGGTGATAACCAGACCTCAGATCGATCTTAGAGAAAACCGTAGCTCCCTTTAACTGATCGAACAGGTCATCTATCCTGGGTAGAGGGTACCTGTTCTTTATGGTCACATTATTTAATGCCCGATAGTCGATGCACATACGCATCGACCCATCCTTCTTCTTCACGAACAGTACGGGAGCTCCCCAGGGGGAATGACTAGGGCGAATAAGTCCCTTGTCGAGTAGCTCTTGTAGCTGTCCTTGCAATTCTTTCAATTCAGTCGGCGCCATTCGGTATGGTGCTTTCGAGATGGGGTTAGTACCAGGAATCAAATCAATGGCAAATTCAACATCTCTTTCAGGTGCTAACCCAGGTAAGTCATCAGGAAATACCTCTGGATAGTTGCATACGACTTCGACGTCTTCTAGCTTCGGGTCCTCTCTAGGACGAGTATCAACCACATGAGCTAGAAATCCAGAACATCCATTCTCTAACATTTTCCTTGCCTTCAGAGCCGATAAGAATTTGTCAGTCTTCTTCTTCGGCTCGCCGATAAATTCAAAGAGAATCCCCGTCTCGGGTCGGAAGATAACCCTTCGTTTACGGCACTCGATAGAAGCGCCGTATTTATTCAAGAAATCCATGCCCAATATCAGATCATAATCAGCCATATCAAGCACTATTAGAT
>JAGFNQ010000472.1:28571-64796 GCA_024364735.1 Boesenbergia rotunda
GCATGGGTGGAATGCATATACATATAGATGCTTAACTTTTAGAATCATACTTTCAAAATGCTTAAACATAATCATCATAACATTTGGGGTCCCCGGCTTGTACCACATACATACATCATAGCGCGCATCCCTAGTAAGTCCGAGGTAGCGAGCCCCGACCTACTAGGGTAAGGACAGCATAGTCGGTAGTCCCGAACCGAGGCGTTCTCAAGGAGCCCATCCCTGTTGCATCAGCTCCGGTAGTGCCAGAACGTGGACAGCTCCGGTAGTCCAGAACCGGGGCGTTCTTAAGGTGCCCATCCCTTGGACCCATACTTGGGTCCGGTACAAGCCCATTCATAAAGTAAAATACTTTGCATGCTTCATCATTCATAAGACATTCATAGCATACTTATCATGACATCATTCTTATCATGAACATGATCATAACATACTTATCATGGCATCATTCTTATCATGAACATGATCAAAACATACATATCATGGCATCCTTCTTATCATGAACATAGACATAACATACTTGTCGTGACATCATTCTCATTCTTAGACATGGCATAGGTACACATCATTCATAGAGCATGGCATACATTCGTATTATCCTAAAACATGGCATATCATTCCTAAACATGGCATATCTTGCATAACCATGGCATATCATTCATAAACATGGCATATCATTCGTAACATGGCATATCATTCATAACATGGCATATCATTCATAAACATGGCATATCATGCATAACCATGGCATATCATTCATAAACATGGCATATCATTCATAACATGGTCTATCATTCATAAACATAAATCACATCTTACCATAGGGCCATTGGGACCCTTACTTGAAATAAATCTCAACTTTTATCCTATTAACCCTTATTGGCTGAAACTTGTGGAGTCCCAAGGCCATGTGAAAATTCACATAATCACCATCCTTCATCCTTATATCATGGCAACACATAAACATATGCTTGAAGTTAAAGACTCAACCCTAACCCTTGGGTCCTTGGGGTTGGCTGAACCATATGGGCCTCTAGGGTGCTCCAATAATTCCCAAAAATTATACTTAACTTCTACTCATCATAAGGGAACATCAAATAAAATTATCATGATTTTTAACATATTTATTGAAATTTAAATCATGGTGGCCGAAACCCATAAACATAGGGACCTTGGTTTTGTCCCTTTCATGTTGGCCGAAAACCTAAAGTGTCCTAGGGTACTCCAAAAATTCCCAAAAATTATACTTAACTTATACACATCATAAGGGAACATAAAATAATATCATCATGATTTTTAACATATTTATAGACATTTAAATCATGGTGGCCGAAACCCATAAACATAGGGACCCTGGTTTTGTCCCTTTCATGTTGACCGAAGCCCTAGAGTGTCCTAGGTTACTCCAAAAATTCCCAAAAATTATACTTAACTTATACACATCATAAGGGAACATCAAATAACATCATCATGATTTTTAACATATTTATAGACATTTAAATCATGGTGTCCGAAACTTATAAACATAGGGACCCTGGTTTTGTCCCTTTCATGTTAGCCGAAGCCCTAGAGTGTCCTAGAGTACTCCAAAAATTCCCAAAAATTTTATCTACTTACTAAACATCATAAGGGAACATTAAAAAATATTATCAAGATTTTTATCATATTTATAGGCTTTTAAATCATGCTGGCCGAAATCCATAAACTTAAGGACCTTGGTTTTTCTTTCCTTTCCACATCACATCCAAAAACTACCCCATATATCATACTAAAAATCATGGAAATCATAGATAACTATTATACCACAGGTGAGGGAGTCTTACCTTAGATTCTCTTGATTTTTCGAACCTTGAAAGAGGAAAAGGAAGAGGACTTGGTATCTCTTGACCACAACTAGTCCTTGTCACCTTGTAGGAACTTTAGATCTTGAGAGATGAGACCTCTTGTGAAGTTTTCCCCAAGGAATTCCTCCCTTTGGTGCTCGGCAAGAATGAGGAATGAAGAGGAGAGGGAATGCAATTAATTGAGAGAAGAAGTAACTCCCAAAACTCCTCTCATTATAACCCATCAAGGAGGCAAATGAAGAGCCTCTCCATGACCCTTCACCTCCTTTTACCTCTTAACCATCCTCCACTTTAATTACTCATAAGAATTCCTTGCTATGTTAGTTGGTTAAAGCATTCTTGGTTGTACAAGAGGTCCAAGATTCAATCCTTGGCTCATGCACATTTATTTTTTATTTTGATTTTCATTTCACTTATTTTATTACTTTATTTTCTTAAATCCCGAAAATCCCCCCTAAAATCACCCATAATTATGCCAATATTCCTAAATAAAATTCTTTTATATTTATATTAATTTTACCTAATTTATATTAATTTTACCTAATTAATACCCACTTTTGGAGCCCATTTAAAGCTCATTAGTACCTAATTTTTCTCAATTTAAATGAGAAAACATGGATTTCTAGGCCCAATTTTACATAATTATTTCTGGGCCCCTCGGAAAATTATCTAGACATGCTCAATATTTTAAGAAAATATTAAGAGAATTTTTCGGATCGTTATAATCCCCCATACCTCGTGAAAGTTCGTCCTCAAACTTAGAATAATTCCGGGTACTTGCGCCTCATTTCGTCCTCGCGTTCCCAGGTAGCTTCCTCGAACCGCTGGCTTCGCCATAAGATCTTGACTAGAGGTACCTCCTTATTCCTCAGCTTCTTGACTTCCCTATCCAAAATCTGGATGGGTCTGCTCTCATAACTTAGGTCCTCTTGTACTTGTACTATCTGCGGCTCGATCACTTGGTCCATATATGGGATACACTTTTTCAGCAGGGATACGTGGAATACGTTATGGATAGCTGACATCTCTGGAGGCAGCTCCAACTCATATGCCACCTTACCAACTCTTTTCAGAATTAAGTATGGCCCCACATATCTCGGACTCAGCTTTCCTTTCTTCCCAAATCTTGTCACCCCTTTCATACGAGCCACTTTAAGAAATACCAAATCTCCAACATTAAATTCCAATGGTCTGCGCCGGACATCGGCATAACTCTTCTGCCGGCTCTGAGCAGTTTCTATCCGTTGTCGAATATTTTGAATAGGTCGGGTGGCGCTGTCAATAACATCCGTTGCGAGTCCCATCTCCTTCTTTTCCCCACTCTCGTACCAACATATCGGAGATCTACATCTCCTCCCATACAAGGCTTCATAAGGTGTCATTCCGATTGTAGCTTGGTAGCTATTATTGTAAGCGAATTCCGCCAAGCATAGATATCGACACCAACTTCCCTTGAAATCCAGGGCACAAGCTCTCAACATATCTTCTAGCACTTGATTTACCCGCTCAGTTTGCCCGTCAGTCTGCGTGTGAAAGACGGTGCTAAATCGTAATTTAGTGCCGAGAGACTTCTGAACGCATTCCCAAAAATGCGAAGTAAAACGACCATCCCTATCTGAGATAATGGTCTTGGGAACTCCATGAAGTCTGATTACTTCCTTAACATATAATTGAGCCAGTTGCTCAATCGAATAAGTCATCTTGATCGCCAAGAAGTGAGCAGACTTCATCAGCCTGTCCACGATCACCCATATTGCATCATACCCATTAGTAGTCCTGGGAAGCCCTGAAATGAAATCCATAGAGATGTCTTCCCATTTCCACTCCGGAATCGCTAGTGGTTGCAGAACTCCTCCGGGTCGCTGGTGTTCCGCCTTTACTTGCTGGCAAGTCATGCAAGTACTAACATGCTGAGCCACATCCCTCTTCATACCGGACCCCTAGAACTTCTCCTTCAGATCTTGATACATCTTGGTGGATCCGGGATGCATCGAATAAGGGGTCTCATGAGCTTCCGTCAGTATTTTTCTTCGTAGCTCCGGATCATTAGGGATACATAAACGATCCCTAAGGTATAATACCCCCCCTTTGGCGATATGAAAACCATCGCCCTTTCCTTCTAGGATCTCCCGTTTTATTTTCTGAAGACTCAGATCACCATCCTGTTTTTCCAATACATCCTCAAACAGTGCGGGTGATATTGTCATGGTGGAAAGTCGTTCGGAGATGACCTCGACCCCAAAATTCATCATTTCTCTTTCGAGTGGTCGGGATAATTTAGATATGGACATCAAGGTGGCACTTGACTTCCGGCTGAGTGCATCGGCCACTTTGTTTGCCTTCCCAGATGGTAGAAGATCTCGCAGTCATAGTCCTTCACCAACTCAAGCCATCGGCGTTGTCTCATATTCAGGTCTTTCCGAGTGAAGAAATATCGCAGACTCCGGGGGTCTGTACAAATTCGACACTGCGCTCCGTACAGATAATGCATCCATATCTTAAGAGCGAAGACCACCGCGGCCAGTTCCAGATCATGAGTGGGGTAGTTCTGCTCATGTTCCTTGAGTTGCCTAGAGGCATAAGCAATGACCTTACCCCTGTGCCTAAGTATAGCTCCAAGTCTTAGCTTGGAAGCATCGCTGTATATATCGAAGTTCTGATTATCTCTTTGACATATAATTGGCTAATGTCATTATTAACTCCATGATATAATTATATGCATATATCATAGTTATATACTTATTTTAATTATGGGTAAACCTAATAATAGTATGCTTCCGAATATTAGTTCTCAGCCCCGAGTTACGAATTATATTAGTTGTATGATTATTATAGAATAGGTGAGATCCTACTTATTATATTACCATAAAATAACTTAAGGTAGTCTTATATATTATATATGAGATATTAGTGGCCCATCACCTATAATAAGTGTTAACATAATTAGAACCCTACTCTATACGTCCCTACCTAAGTTATAGCATATGACCTATACCATTAATTATATCGTTATTAATATCATGGAACTAATGCTATACGCTAACATAGGTGAGAGTGTTAAAATCCCCTGTGGGTAGGCTATCAGAGAATTTTCTACATGTGACTATATTATAGATTATACATAATATCATAAATTATAGTTTCTTTTCTACGGCTATATTATTCTAAATATTTAATTCCTAAAATAAGATAAAGCATCATTTGTCGTTACCTATCGTAATGTACTTTTCATCATAAATACCGTTCATACTTGCATATCTTAATACCGTTCATACATGCATATCTTAAGATAATACAGCATCTTAATACTATCAGATATGTAAAGAGGTACTTACTTGGAAGCTGCAGGAGAGGGCTTGATGTGTGTGTAGTGAGATGGTAACCGCTCTGATACCAACCTGTAACGCCCGCTTTTTTTTTTCCTAAGCGGCGTTACACTGACATACTTAAGGCATGTAACATTATACTGCAGCGGAATAACTTAAACCTTACATATACATGCCCCTACCACCATCCCTAATATAATGACATGGAACTTAACATATGAACGTCATGCTTAACATCATATCATAACATGCTTAACATCATACCATAAGGTTCATATCATATCATACTTGACATCTTATCATAAAGTTCCATAAGTCACTATTCGAGCATATAGGTAGCAAAAATAAAGTTCTTAGCATAAACGGTTAACACATTCGATTTCATGGGCCAAGTCACCATCACACACATATTTCAGGCCCTCCTGCTACTTCCTCGTTATCCCCTTGCATGATCTGCGGTATAAGGAAAGAAGACTATAAGCACACAGGCTTAGTAAGACTCTTTCCTACTCACTAAAATCATTCATCATTCATTCATAATCATATGGAACATAAGCATCATAAACATTTCTATCATAGCATAGAGCATAAACATAGGCATAAATCTAATCAAACATTCTTATCATGGCATAAAGTATAAACATAGGCATAAACCTAATTAAACATTCTAAGCATGGCATCATACATGGCATGAACATAAGCATAAGATGTAAATCAACCATAGGCATACTTTCGAGCATATCAAGCATAGACATCGTAAACATTCTAAGCATGGCATGATACACGGCATAGCATAACTTAATAAACTTTCCTAGCATGGCATGAGACATGGCATAAATATAAGCATAAGATATAAACCAACCTATATTACATAAACATAGGCATACATTCTAGCATATCATAAGAGCATCTTCTTACCATAATCATAACATGGATCATTCATTCTCATACATATCTTTTAACATGGAGCATAAGCATAACACATCATTATCATAACATAATGCATAACATGTATGAATGCATGGGTGGAATGCATATACATATAGATGCTTAACTTTTAGAATCATACTTTCAAAATGCTTAAACATAATCATCATAACATTTGGGGTCCCCGGCTTGTACCACATACATTCATCATAGCGCGCATCCCTAGTAAGTCCGAGGTAGCGAGCCCCGACCTACTAGGGTAAGGACAGCATAGTCGGTAGTCCCCGAACCGAGGCGTTCTCAAGGAGCCCATCCCTGTTGCACAGCTCCGGTAGTGCCAGAACCGTGGACAGCTCCGGTAGTCCAGAACCGGGGCGTTCTTAAGGTTCCCATCCCTTGGACCCATACTTGGGTCCGGTACAAGCCCATTCATAAAGTAAAATACTTTGCATGCTTCATCATCATAAGACATTCATAGCATACTTATCATGGCATCATTCTTATCATAAACATGATCATAACATACTTATCATGACATCATTCTTATCATGAACATGATCATAACATACTTATCATGGCATCCTTCTTATCATGAACATAGACATAACATACTTGTCGTGACATCATTCTCATTCTTAGACATGGCATAGGTACACATCATTCATAGAGCATGGCATACATTCGTATTATCCTAAAACATGGCATATCATTCCTAAACATGACATATCTTGCATAACCATGGCATATCATTCATAAACATGACATATCATTCGTAACATGGCATATCATTCATAACATGGCATATCATTCATAAACATGGCATATCATGCATAACCATGGCATATCATTCATAAACATGGCATATCATTCATAACATGGCCTATCATTCATAAACATAAATCACATCTTACCATAGGGCCATTGGGACCCTGACTTGAAATAAATCTTAACATTTATCCTATTAACCCTTATTCGACGAAACTTGTGGAGTCCCAAGGCCATGTGAAAATTCACATAATCACCATCCTTCATCCTTATATCATGGCAACACATAAACATATGCTTGAAGTTAAAGACTCAACCCTAACCCTTGGGTCCTTGGGGTTGGCCGAACCATATGGGCCTCTAGGGTGCTCCAAAAATTCTCAAAAATTATACTTAACTTCTACACATCATAAGGGAACATCAAATAAAATTATCATTATTTTTAACATATTTATAGACATTTAAATCATGGTGGCCGAAACCCATAAACATAGGGACCCTGGTTTTGTCCCTTTCATGTTGGCCGAAACCCTAAAGTGTCCTAGGTTACTCCAAAAATTCCCAAAAATTATACTTAACTTCTAAACATCATAAGGGAACATAAAATAACATCATCATGATTTTTAACATATTTATAGACATTTAAATCATGGTGGCCAAAACCCATAAACATAGGGACCTTGGTTTTGTCCCTTTCATGTTGACCGAAGCCCTAGAGTGTCCTAGGTTACTCCAAAAATTCCCAAAAATTATACTTAACTTACACACATAATAAGGGAACATCAAATAACATCATAATGATTTTTAACATATTTATAGATATTTAAATCATGGTGGCCGAAACCCATAAACATAGGGACCCTGGTTTTGTCCCTTTCATGTTGGCCGAAGCCCTAGAGTGTCCTAGGGTACTCCAAAATTTCCCAAAAATTATATCTACTTACTAAACATCATAAGGGAACATTAAAAAATATTATCAAGAATTTTATCATATTTATAGGCTTTTAAATCATGCTGGCCGAAATGCATAAACTTAAGGACCTTGGTTTTTCTTTCCTTTCCACATCACATCCAAAAACTACCCCATATATCATACTAAAAATCATGGAAATCATAGATAACTATTATACCACAGGTGAGGGAGTCTTACCTTAGATTCTCTTGATTTTTCGAACCTTGAAAGAGGAGAACGAAGAGGACTTGGTATCTCTTGACCACAACTAGTCCTTGTCACCTTGTAGGAACTTTAGATCTTGAGAGATGAGACCTCTTGTGAAGTTTTCCCCAAGGAATTCCTCCCTTTGGTGCTCGGTAAGAATGAGGAATGAAGAGGAGAGGGAATGCAATTGATTGAGAGAAGAAGTAACTCCCAAAACTCCTCTCATTATAACCCATCAAGGAGGCAAATGAAGAGCCTCTCCATGACCCTTCACCTCCTTTTACCTCTTAACCATCCTCCACTTCAATTACTCATAAGAATTCCTTGCTAGGTGAGTTGGTTAAAGCATTCTTGGTTGTACAAGAGGTCCAAGGTTCAATCCTTGGCTCATGCACATTTATTTTTTATTTTGATTTTCATTTCACTTATTTTATTACTTTATTTTCTTAAATTCCGAAAATCCCCCCTAAAATCACCCATAATTATGCCAATATTCCTAAATAAAATTCTTTTATATTTATATTAATTTTACCTAATTTATATTAATTTTACCTAATTAATACCCACTTTTGGAGCCCATTTAAAGCTCATTAGTACCTAGTTTTTCTCAATTTAAATGAGAAAACATGGATTTCTAGGCCCAATTTTACATAATTATTTCTGGGCCCCTCGGAAAATTATCTAGACATGCTCAATATTTTAAGAAAATATTAAGAGAATTTTTCGGGTCGTTACAAAGATTGATCTGAGGTATGGCTATCATCAAGTAAAAGTGAAACAGGATGATATACCGAAGACGACTTTCCGAACAAGATACGGACATTATAAGTTCGTCGTTATGCACTTTGGAGTGACGAATTCTCCTGCTATTTTTATGGACCTGATGAATCGGGTATTCTCGGCATTCCTCGACAAATTTGTGATTGTCTTCATCGACGATAGCCTCATATGTTCGAGAAATCAAGAAGAGCATGCTGAACACCTGAAGATAGTATTACAGATTCTTAGGGAAAAGCAATTGTATGCAAAGTTCTCCAAATGCTGATTCTGGCTCGATCAAGTATCCTTTTTGGGTCATGTTATCTCCAAGGATGGAGTGATGGTAGCCCCAATAAAGATTGAAGCTGTGAGTAACTGGAACAGGCCAAAGAATGCTAGTGAAATCAGAAGTTTTTCTGGCTAGCAAGCTATTACAGAAAATTTGTAGAGGACTTCTCAAGAATCGCAGCCCCTATGACAGTTCTTACCAGAAAGAACAGAAAGTACGAATGGACAGAGGACTGTGAAAAGAGTTTCATAGAGTTGAAAAGGAGACTGGCAAGTGCTTCAATCCTTACTCTTCCGGAAAGTAACAAAAGCTTCGATATGTACAGCGACACCTCTAAATTGGGACTCGGATCTGTACTTATGCAGAGTAGCAAAGTCGTCGCATATGCCTCTAGGAAACTCAAAGAATATGAAAAGAACTACGAAAGAACTACGAAAGAAGATATTAGAGGAAGCTCACGGAACCCCCTATTCGATGCATCCGGGATCCCCCAAGATGTATCAAGACCTGAAAGAGAAATTCTGGTGGTTCGGTATAAAAAGAGATGTGGCTCAGCATGTCAGTACCTGCCTGACCTGTCAGAGAGTAAAAGCAAAACACCAGAGACCCGGAGGAGTTCTGTAGCCAATTCAGATTCCAGAATTGAAATGGGAAGATATCTCTATGGATTTCATTTCAGGGCTGCCTAAGACTACGAACGGATATGATGTGATATGGGTAATCGTGGACAGATTGACGAAGTCTGCTCACTTCCTAGCAATCAAGATGACCTATTCGATTGAGCAGCTAGCTCAATTATATGCTAAGAAAATCATCAGATTACATGGAATCCCTAAGACCATCATTTCGGATAGGGATGGTCGTTTTACTTCACATTTCTGGGAATGTGTTCAGAAGGCTCTTGGCACTAAGCTACAATTCAGTACTGCCTTTCATCCTCAGACTGACGGGCAAACGGAATGGGTGAACCAAGTACTAGAGGATATGTTACGAGCTTGTGCCCTGGATTTCAAAGGGAGCTGGTGTCAATATTTGTGCTTAGCGGAATACGCTTACAATAATAGCTATCAAGCTACTATTGGAATGGAGCCTTATGAAGCTTTGTATGGGAGGAGATGTAGATCTCCAATCTGTTGGTATGAAAGCGGTGAAAAGAAAGAAATGGGACACAAGATAGATTTCATCGACGACACCACCTGAGATATACAGAACATCCGCCAATGAATAGAAACCGCTCAGAGCCGGCAGAAGAACTATGCGGATATGTGACATAGGCCCTTGGAATTCAATGTTAGGGATTCAGTATTCCTCCGAGTGGCTCCTATGAAAGGAATAATGAGATTCGGGAAGAAGGGAAAGTTATGTCCGCGTTATGTGGGACCATACTAGATCCTGAAAAGAGTTGGCAAGGTGGCTTATGAGCTAGAGCTGTCCCAAGAGATGTTAGCCATTCACAACGTATTCCATGTTTCGATGCTCAAGAAATGTGTTCCCAAGCAGACCAAGTGATTGAGCCGTAGACAGTTCAAGGTTAAGAGGACCTAAGATATGAAAGTCGACCTATACATATAATAGATCGAGAAGTCAAAAGGTTAAGGAACAAGGAGGTGCTCATAGTAAAGGTCCTATGGAGAAGTCAACGGTTTGAAGAGGCCACCTAGGAACACGAGGAAGATATGAAACAAAAGTACCCAAAACTATTCTAAGTTTGAGGACGAACTCTTTATAAGGTATGGGGGATTGTAACGCCCGTAAAATTCTCTCAATATTTACATGAACACTCATATGAATTTTAGTATAATTCTTAATGGATTTTATGTGAAATTCCAATATAATTCTTAAATAGGCTTTATGTGGAATTTTAGTATAATTCTTAATGGGCTTTATGTGAGCTTTTTAAAAAAAAAAAAGAAAAGGGGAATGAACCAAAAAGTAGGATTTGCCAAGGTTTGAACCTTGGACCTTAGGAGGTAGCAAAGTCTTATGCTGCATGTGATAACCAGTAGCCCCAATTGGGGTGTGCTATTAGAAAGGAGAGAAAAATTGTAGTTAAGGGTAGGGGATGTGATGAGGCACATGTGAAGAGCTACATGTTGAAGAGGCACTTGTGAAGAGGCGCCTTGCCCTTTCACTTAGTATAAGTAGGGATAAGTGAAGAGACAAAAGGCATGAGAAATTGTTCTCTTGTTCCTTCATCATCCACCCCACCGAACCTCTCTCTCTCCCTCTCCCATTTCTGAAAACCTCATCTAGGGTTTCTCCCCTAGAAAGCTTCAAAGGGAGATCTCTTGAAGACTTAAGACCCCTTATAAGGCGAGAAAACAAAGGAGATCCTAAGAGCAAGGAGGTCTTCATCGCTCTCAATTTAAGGGTATATAGATTGGTGGTAATCAAGCAAAAGAGGTAAGTCTCCCCTCACCTGTACTATAATTGCTTTGGGTATTATGTAGCATAAATCATAGAGTAGGCCCCTTGAAGGTTTCAGCCAAGCCCCTAAAACTATGATTAGGATCAAGTTAAACCCCCAACTATGCTTGTTAATGATTTTCCTATGATATGATGTGTTATATGATTTTTTTTATGTCAACTTATGGTGGCTTGAAAATGGGACAAGGGTTCGGCCAAGTCCTAGTTTTAGGCCTAGGAGGAGGCTAAAAACCCTAAGTAAGCTTTCTATTGGCTTAAGAGATCAAGAACATATTTTCATGATTCATTAAATGACATAATAATGTTGGCATGCTTCTATGTTACTTTATGATTATGTTAGGCCTTATTCATGTATGCTTTATGTTATGCATCATGTATCATGATTATGTTTTGGCCCTTTAGGGTATGCCCTATGTTATGCATGACTTATGAATGATGGAATGCCTAAAATATGCTAAGAGCATTCTTTATGAAAAGAAAGGAAACATGATAAGCTATTTTACTTTTGTATGGGCTTGTACCGAACCCTAAAAAGGTCCTTGGGATGGGCTCGTACGTTGCCCCTAGGCCGAAGGTTGCTTAGTTCTCTAGTAGGTCGGGATTAGCTACCTCGTATCTACTTAAGGGATGCGCGCAAATTATGAATGTGGTACAATGTCGGGCCCTTATGTTGAGAGTTATGTTCAAGTACTTATACATATATGTTTTCAAAGAAACATCCCTCATGCATAAAGACATTTATCTCACATTATGTGCCTACTTGAATTACCATACTTGATGTTGAAGTACTCTTGTGATATGAATATTCTTTCCATATGTTGTTGATTAACTTTCTCTATGTCCAATTCATGACGCATGGTTTTTGTGAGTAGGAAAGGATCTTACTAAGCCTATATGCTTATAGTTAAGTGTTTTCCTTATGAATCAAGAATTTATCCATGTCTTAAGTTTCACCATTGTTACATGTGTTGATGTTAGATTATCATTCTAATATGTGATACTATGTTTTATGTTTATTCGTATAGTACAACATGTTATCCTATGTTTTGTGTTCATTCCTAAAATACGATATTTCTACAACTAGCACTTGTCATGGAATTCATGTTTAGAGCTTTATTGTTTAAAGACTCAATATGGATTATGTAACATGCTCTAGGGTGTTAAAGTTTGATGCCTATGTAGTTTGATTCATACCTTTAAATTTCATGTGTAAACTCTAAAACCTATGTTAATGCTCACATGCTTTTGTGTGGTGTTCGCACTCACATGCCACGGGTTAGGCCGTAGGTTGTAGTTGAGTCTAGGGTTCCTCTCATATAATGTCATGCTTGCTTAGTAGCTCATTCCCCATCTAGAGTTTTATATGTTGTAAGTTCACATGATTGCATAATGTATTTCTTGAATTAAAAGTTTGAACCAAGTTGTGCACATGAATACCAAGCATGCTCCAATGTTTTAAGATGTGTTTACATGTTTTAAATTGTTCCATTTCGTTAAGGTATATATATATGTACATATGTTTGCGTAGCGCCGCCTTTCCCTTTTTATAATGTGAGGAGGGGTGGGCGTTTACAATCTTGACCATGGAATTACATTAGTACACTTTATGTGTATTGAGCAGGATCGATATAGAGGTGATTCAATTTATACTGACTATATAATTGAATCAGACCTCATACATTATGGAGTACATGCTCTTAATCCCGATATAATAACAGACACATGTACTTAATATTTATTTCTTTGATTTACCAATGGAAGAGATTTATTTGTTAAATTGATAGACCCGGCAAGTTGGAAAATAATATTATTTACATGGTATTCCATTGATTATAGAATGAAACCATGTCCTGGTGAGTCAGGTTGATGATGCCCCCTTGAGGAGCTCATAAAGCTCGTCATGTTAAATCCTGCAGGTGGACTCGGTCCGACATGATGATAAGGTTGAGTGGTATTAGTCATGAAGTTAGATGTTAATTAATTAAATTGTCAGTAATTTAATTAATTAACAGGCATTCGATATCTTAAACATGAGGAGAATTTTGTACTCATAATAGGTGGAGCTCATATTTAAATATGGGGGTTGGTGAGGTAGATCAATAGTGATCCTCTAGTGGAATGAATCATCATTAATGGATCGGGCCTTAATCCATTGGGTGGTCAAGACTCAACTCCTCCTCATGGTCCCTATTGTAGCCCTATATATATCTCATGTGTCATGAGACCAAGGCATCCAATGAACCCTAAAGCCTCTCTATTCTCTCCCACTCATACTCTCTCTCCTAGGGTTGAGGTTTTTAGTGATATGAGAGAAGTGTCCTAAGGCAATCGCCTTATGATTGTAAACATTTATTTCAATAAATGATAATTCACTATTTGAGTATACATGCTTGTGTATTTGATTGGGATCTTAAACTCATCTACTGAATGTCCGCAATACAACTCGCAGCATAAGAGAATTTGTGATGGGATCACAACTAGTGATTATCTCTAAATGTGCAAATGTGAAGTATTGAAAATATCCCTAGTCGATGAATTGATAAAAACGGACACTATCAATTCGGTTGAGACTAGCATGGGTTATTCTCTAATCAGCTGATTCTCACTGGCTGGTGACATTGGAATGTCCGGAGATAAACATGGATGCTAGTTAAGGGAACTAGTTCATTGGAGTGACTAGCTGTAAGACTTCATATGGAATCTATCTATAGAAATGTCAATGAAGTTCTTACTGCGGCTTAAGTACGATGTTCCATTGACTTGCGGTGTTCAAGTCATCTTGGTCATGGAGACATATACTTTAACATCTTAAGCAAGCATCTCCAAGGAGGTGTGGACCCAGGATGATTGGGTATAAGCCGAAGTGCCCGAAGATGTTTGAACAGCCTACAAAGGATTCACCACTCCTTGCGAGGAGATGTATACCCAGGCCTATCGTCGGATTGATACTCAAAACCTCTGGCCAGAGTATATCATGTTAAGAGTGCAAGTTGTTGGTGCAGTATGCACCCAAGTCAAACCTGTGTTTTGATATTGGCAAAAAGGTTCAAAAGTTAAGGGTTAATGGTTGTCTAACGAGTTTCTTGAGTGTACAGGAAAAGCCCTAGTGAAGGAATGCTAGGCACTGGCGAAGGACTGCCAGACAGGACAAGCCCTAGCGAAGGAATGCTAGGCACTGGCGAAGGGCTGCCAGAAGAAAAAACCTAGCGAAGGGCTGCTAGGCACCAAGCGAAGGGAAGCTTGGTAACTCAAGACCTGGCGAAGGACTGCTGGGCAAAAGTCCAACTGGAGGATCCGGTTGGCACCAGGTAAAACTCTCCCGAGAGGAGTAGGTGAGGACGCGTTCCCCTCGAGGGAACATTAGGCGTCGGTTCGACCTAGGGCTCCATTTTGGAGATCCAAAGTCAGAACCAAGACAGCTAAGGCTGTTTTAACTAACTTATTATTTGCTGTTTTGGACTAACCCTGGATGCAGGACCGAAGGACTGTGTTTCTGCAGCTCAGAGAGCCTCAAAGGAGTGAGGCCGTAGCTGAGTAGGGCGCCCCGGATGTGTCGGGCGCCCCAGAGTCAACCCAAAGTCAGCAGAGAGGTAAACGCCCCGACAGCAGCGCAATTGGGGGCGCCCCGCGTGTGTCGGGCGCCCCGCATGTCGGGCGCCCCGCATGTCTCGGGCGCCCACTGTGCCACGCCACTGAAGGCTGCTGCAGCTCACTCTCGCGAAGCCCTGAAGATGACGCTTTGACCGGTCAACCGGGCGCCCCGCGCGCGTCGAGAGCCCCGGTCAAAGCTGATCCCGAAGATGAAGAGATCAGCCTTGACCAGAGGGCTCGCCGGATCAAGAGCCACGTGGGGGGCGCCCCGAGCATGTCGGGCGCCCCCTGCCCTATATAAAGAGGGCCTCGACCCTATTCTTGAACAACCAATTCCTTCGACAATTCTACGCTCTTCTGCTTCCACGACACGCTCCAAAAAGCTGCCAACTCAAGTCGACGACGTCCCGCTGCTCCAGAACTTCAATCTTCACCGGACGTCGGTAACAAGAGTTGTATTTAAGTTTACGAGAATATTTTTATTATTATTTGTGTGTAAACTTTTGCGAACTTATAGAATTGCCCGCAGAAAACGGTCAACGACCGTGGGCCTTGGAGTAGGAGTCGACCCAGGCTCCGAACCAAGTAAACCGGCTGTGTTTGCGTTGTTGTGTTCTCTTTTATTTCCGCTGCGCACCCGCTCTTTTTAAATCCGAACGAATTGCGACATTCACCCCCCCTCTCTCGCATTTCTCGATCCAACAAGTGGTATCAGAGCGGGGAAGTCAAATCTGGTGCAACCACCAGTTTGAATATTTTTCGGATTTTTTTTCTCTCATTTTTTTAAAATAAAAAAAAAAATCTTCGTTCGAGTTTTTATCTCAAGGTTGGTGCAACACCCCTTGAAATCTATGTTTGATTATTTCTTCCCGCACTACTAATCCAAGACCAAGTCTTGGAAATATTTTTGTTGTTTACTTTTATTTCAGTAACAAATGTCTATCCAAGAAGGATTTAGCACCGCCAGACCTCCACTTTTCAGTGGAGAAGACTTTCCCTACTGGAAAAGTCGAATGGAGGTCCACCTGAAAACTCAGGTGGAAATGTGGATAATCATCCAGTCTGGACTGATGATTCCCACCAATGCTGAAGGTGTACCTCAAGACTACTCAGAATGGGACACTGCCCTTAAACGAAAGATTGAAGCTGACGCCAAAGCAACCCAGACTCTACAATGTGGACTAACGAAAGAAGAGCTGAACCGCGTATGACCCTTCAAAAGTGCAAAGGAACTATGGGCTAAATTGATTGAACTCCACGAAGGAACTTCAGATACAAGGATCAGCAAACGAGACTTGCTACTGAACAAGCTCCTCACTATCAAAATGGCAGATAACGAGACAGCAGCCCAGCTCCACGCCAGAATCCAGGAGCTGATGAATGGTCTTCACGCAATAGGTCACCAGGTTCAAAACCGTGATCTGATAAGGTACGCCCTAAACGCATTCCCTAGGACCACCTTGTGGGCATCTATGGTAGATGCATACAAGGTCTCTAGGGATCTTTCAAAAATTAAGCTAGATGAGTTATTTTCTGAACTTGAGCTGCATGAACAGACTAACTCCAATTTGGTCGAGAAAAGTATAGCCTTTTTTGCAGGGAAAACAGGGAAAATGACCAAGAAGAAAATTCAAGTTGAACCTGAATCTACCTCAGATTCAGAAATAGAAGATCAAGAAGAAGAAGAAGCACCTCAGTCCAATCTTCTAGCCCTGACCGCTTCGGATCAAATCGAGACTGACTCAGACTCGGAACGGGACGACGGCAAGCTGACATTCTCCGAAGACGGCGAAATAAAGGTAACGGGTTTTTCAAAATCGCAATTAAATTCTCTTATTTCCTATCTATCCCGAGATTTGGCGAAAGCCAAACTCCGAATCGAGTCCCTCCGACAGGAAGTAAAACTCCTGAAAGAGGGAGCTGATTCTAATTCCTTAACTGAGAAAATTCAGGAAGAAACCCCTGATCAAGTTGAGAAACTTGAATCAGAGAATTTCTCCTTGAAAACTCAAGTCAAGGATCAAAGAACAGCTTTAGAACGATTCACTTCTGGTTCCAAGAATCTTGATATGATTCTGGGAAAACAGAAGTCTGTTCTAAACCGATCCGGACTTGGCTATAGAACCAAATCTCGGCAAAGATCTTACTTTGCTGTACTGAACCAGTCAAGACCTAAGGTTCAGGCATGGGTGCCAAAACTGTGCCTGACTAAACCAACTGGTTCAAATCAATTTTGGATCCCCAAGGACAAGATTCACCTCTTGCCTAACCCATATAGAGGCTATAGTCCAGGGGGAGCCAAAATCAAAACAATTTTTATAATTAGATAGTTTTTTTTTTGATTGATTGTGTGTTTATTTAATTTCTTGCAAATTTCCATGCTTAGATTTAAGGAATTCTTAGATTTAAGGACTAAAATTACTTGAAAATTGAAAACATAGTATTGGGAGGAGGTGAGATGATAGTACGTTAGGGAAGCCAATTTGGCGGAACTAGCCGAAGCTACCGATCCAAGACCCAAGCTAGTTAGACCAGAAAATGACCTAATTTAATTTGAAAATGAAATTTCATTAAAAGGCTTTGTCAAGGAAAGGGTGGATGATCCCATAAGGCTTCGGCCAAAGAAGGCCTAGTGCCTCGCCAAGACCTGGAAGCCAATTTCTGAAATTCAAATTCATGTTAACTTTTGTCAAATTCGAATCTAACTCAAATTTCAAATAATTATAGATTCTAAACTGTTTTTCAAAACCTCTATTTTTCAAACTTATTATCTTTTTGAAAAACACTTAATCTGTTTTCAAAAGTAAATATCTTTTCAAAATAAATGAAAATTCCCTTTCAAAATTAATTTTTACCTTCAAACCTGTCTCACAAAAACCTTAAGGTTAACGTGATTGAAAACCCTAGATTCAGTGAGACAGGAAAATTAAGCTCAAATTAAACCACCTTGCTTGTGCTTTCATAATTATGGTCAAACTATGATTAACCTAGTCAAACATGGTCAAACACAGTCAAACGGAGTCAAACAGTCAAACTTAGTCAAAACAGTCAAAAGTCTGGTACCTAGGGCGCCCGTAACCTGTCGGGCGCCCCTGCCAACACTGAAAAGGTACCAGCTCCAGTCAAAGCAGCAAAAGCTGCATTTGACCGACTTGAGAAGGGCGCCCGTAACCTGTCGGGCGCCCCTATACGCTCCTGTCCCCCACGCTGATTAAAGAAGTCAAAAGCTGCTGACAAACAGCTTTTGAGAAGGGCGCCCGTGACCTGTCGGGCGCCCCTACAGACCTTTTCCCTGCCTGAGGCAAAACCAACCTGTAAAAGGCGCCCGTGACCCGTCGGGCGCCCCCCCATCAACCCCTATAAAAGGGACCCGAGACTCCCTCATTTCCCACACCACATCTCACACTCCTTCTTCCCTTTGCCTCATTCTTGTGGATCAAGTGAACCTAAGCCTTCCCTTGCCTCAACCATGCCTCCAAGGTATGAAATTTAGTTGTGCAATTAATTTTTCTTAAATTACAAATTTTTTTTGCACACTCCTTCTTTATCCTTAATCACTTATTTTTTCTACACTTAGAAAACGCCGAGCAGTTCAGTCGAACCCCGGTAATGAGCCCAGTCCCGACCCTAGATTTCCTAACCTAGCACTTTGTAACAAGTTCGCACAAACCACCTACATTCCGATTAAAACAAGCTACCTTAACCGTCATTTCTTCTCCCAATCCTGTCCAGTCGCAATGTCCGCAATTAACTTCTATCAACTAGATAACCTCGTATTCTGCACACATTCGATCAACAACACCCTATGTGCAGAATTCTATAACAACATAGTTAGGCAAGACCACTTGAGCTTCGTCACTACCGTTCAAGGAATGCCCTTGAGCATCACTCCTACCCTACTGAACCGATTTTTGGGACTCCGACCATCTCAGTCCATCTTCTGTTGCTACCCTCCAAGGAACCCGCCCTTCGACGCCCCCTACTCTCATATTGACCTGAACACCTTATACAACTATTTCTTTGGGGAAGCCATGGACCCTGCAGGAGGGCAGTTCCACTCCACCCGACTCCCGATTCAGGACTACGCTCTCTACAGAGTAATTGTCCGTTGCATCCTTCCTTTGTCCACTAGGGACACAGCCACCATGAAACCCTTTCACACTTTTCTTCTCTATGCCCTTATCCACCATCTGGACATAGATATAGGCCTTCACCTCTTCCACTGTATCCTACATGCCTCTAGTGTATCCACTAAGGGGCGGATCCGCACTCCCTACTGCCACATCATCACCTCTATCCTCCACCACCACGGCCGAAATATCGCTGACGGCGAGATTACCACGATGACCGAATTCGACGAGATAGGATTTAGAAACTTTTCTTTAGCCGGTATAGACGTCTCGGGCACCGGGGTTCTGACTTGGCGACGCCAACCAGCCGCACAGGACATTGCCGACGAGGAGGTCGAGGTCGACGCTGCCGACTTAGCAGCAGAGGTAGATCAACCCGCTCCACCAACCTTGTACGAGAGAGTTACACGACTCGAGACGCACGTCCAGAGCTTCAGAGAAGAAGTGGAAGCGTACCATATTGAAGACCAAGAGACAAACTTAGGCTACTACAACAACATTATGAGTACCCTCACAGCCGATAGAGAAGCCTGGAATGCACAGTACCATGAGATCATGGCACGATTTGATGCATGGCAGCCGGGCCCATTTGATCCTCCTGGTCCCTCCTCTTAGATGACTTGGACATGTACCCATTTGACTACCCCTACTGAGTAGGGTTGACTTCTGTTGACTTGTACTAGACTTCTACTTGAACTATGCTAATCTTAGCTTGGCTTGTTTATTTTTTTTACTAAATTAAGTTAGGGTTATGCTTAGTAGAATAGAATCATGTGGTTTTTGGATTTTCAATTTTAAATTGAACTTAAAATGTCTTTTAAAATGTTTTTTGTTAAAAATATTACCTTAACTTTAAAAAGATTTTTTACTTAGTTTTATTTCAAAAACTACCCCTTTCAAAACTAGGGCTTTTTCGAAAATGGACTTAGCCTAGGCTCTAACCCTAGAACTGCATGCACCTATAGATCTAGAAGCCAGCATCTCACAAGCACCTTAGGGCACTTTTTGAATGATAACCTAGAAAGGGTTGAGATGCTTAGGTCTTTGCCTTAACTCAAGATGCTTTAAGTCAGTGCATCTGTAGCAGTTGGGGCACTAAATACAAACTGAACAGCAATCAAGTTAAGTGTCAAGTTTAGACAATCTAACTTGAACAGCTCACTTAACTTGACTAACCCTAGCCAAAACTACTGTTTATAACAGTTAGTAAGTAGCTAAGTGGGTTAGACAGGTCCCTAAAGGATTAACCAGACTTAGGTCTTATTTTGATTCAGTACAGCAAATGCTCTATTTAAGTATTGCAAATTTTGTTTCTTTTTTTCTGCATTCTTTTTGATATATGTCAAAGGGGGAGAGTTGGAAAGGAAACAGGAAACACAATTTTTTCTTTTCCATAGTCTTTTCAAAAAGTTGAACTGAAAAATTGGTATAATTTTATTTCTAAGCTCTGAACTATTTTTTGCTTAAAATGATTTTTACTTAATGTTTCTAAGTTTGAAATTTTTACCAAAAACTGAAAATTTTCTAATGTCTGAAATTTTTTTCAAAAATGAAAATTTTATAAAGGTTCCCAAACCAAGAATGTTTTTGAAAAACTTAGCAAAAACTGTAGAGATTTCCTAACTTATTATCAAAACATGAAATCTTCTAAGTACTTCATTCACACCACCTGTTTTTGAAAAACCTAGGGGGAGATTTCTTCTAGGGGGAGGGAATCTAACTTAGGATTTTAAATTCAGCACTTTTTTTCCTTAACTTTTTGAACTAGGTTGCCATATATCAAAAAGGGGGAGATTGTTGGTGCAGTATGCACCCAAGTCAAACCTGTGTTTTGATATTGGCAAAAAGGTTCAAAAGTTAAGGGTTAATGGTTGTCTAACGAGTTTCTTGAGTGTACAGGAAAAGCCCTAGTGAAGGAATGCTAGGCACTGGCGAAGGACTGCCAGACAGGACAAGCCCTAGCGAAGGAATGCTAGGCACTGGCGAAGGGCTGCCAGAAGAAAAAACCTAGCGAAGGGCTGCTAGGCACCAAGCGAAGGGAAGCTTGGTAACTCAAGACCTGGCGAAGGACTGCTGGGCAAAAGTCCAACTGGAGGATCCGGTTGGCACCAGGTAAAACTCTCCCGAGAGGAGTAGGTGAGGACGCGTTCCCCTCGAGGGAACATTAGGCGTCGATTCGACCTAGGGCTCCATTTTGGAGATCCAAAGTCAGAACCAAGACAGCTAAGGCTGTTTTAACTAACTTATTATTTGCTGTTTTGGACTAACCCTGGATGCAGGACCGAAGGACTGTGTTTCTGCAGCTCAGAGAGCCTCAAAGGAGTGAGGCCGTAGCTGAGTAGGGCGCCCCGGATGTGTCGGGCGCCCCAGAGTCAACCCAAAGTCAGCAGAGAGGTAAACGCCCCGACAGCAGCGCAATTGGGGGCGCCCCGCGTGTGTCGGGCGCCCCGCATGTCGGGCGCCCCGCGTGTCTCGGGCGCCCACTGTGCCACGCCACTGAAGGCTGCTGCAGCTCACTCTCGTGAAGCCCTGAAGATGACGCTTTGACTGGTCAACCGGGCGCCCCGCGCGCGTCGAGCGCCCCGGTCAAAGCTGATCCCGAAGATGAAGAGATCAGCCTTGACCAGAGGGCTCGCCGGATCAAGAGCCACGTGGGGGGCGCCCCGAGCATGTCGGGCGCCCCCTGCCCTATATAAAGAGGGCCTCGACCCTATTCTTGAACAACCAATTCCTTCGACAATTCTACGCTCTTCTGCTTCCACGACACGCTCCAGAAAGCTACCAACTCAAGCCGACGATGTCCCGCTGCTCCAGAACTTCAATCTTCACCGGACGTCGGTAACAAGAGTTGTATTTAAGTTTACGAGAATATTTTTATTATTATTTGTGTGTAAACTTTTGCGAACTTATAGAATTGCCCGCAGAAAATGGTCAACGACCGTGGGCCTTGGAGTAGGAGTCGACCCAGGCTCCGAACCAAGTAAACCGGCTGTGTTTGCGTTGTTGTGTTCTCTTTTATTTCCGCTGCGCACCCGCTCTTTTTAAATCCGAACGAATTGTGACATTCACCCCCCCCCCCTCTCTCGCATTTCTCGATCCAACACAAGTCTCTTAAATACATGAGAGTAATTAGAAATCCAAAGGACGAGAAAGACAATACTTGGGCTAGGTGTGACGTAGTCAGCCTAGTGGGGACTGACACAAATAGACCGTGTCCTGAACCAAGTTGGTATAAGATGGTGAAGGGAATGAGGCACGAATCATTAGAGCTGCTGAAGGGTTTCAGAATAATTTCTTCTGAGGTCAAACCGTTGATCATTCGATTAATTGGGGATCATGATGTACTACTAGGTGCCACTCATGATCGTTCTATAATTGGTTGATTATAGACAGCCAACATAAATCGAAAGCCTATTTAGTCACACGCACTATGAGTAATCCGAGAGATTTAAAACGAGTTGAAAATTAGATTTTCCGATCAAGAGAAATAAGTCGAATCTGAGTTAATCAGAGGCGCAATGGAAGCTAAAAATGGCTAAGTCTTTTGAAGGCTTTTTGGGCGAATTAAATGAGTTTAATTCGCGGTGGTTCACTTAAGTGTTCAAAATATTTTCAAAACTTAAATTTTCAAAATTTACTAAGTACTTAAGCTTTCAAAATTTACTAAGTACTTAAGTTTTCAAAATTTACTAAGTACTTAAGTTTTCAAAAGTACTTAAGCTTTCAAAATTTACTAAGTACTTAAACATTCAAAATTTAATAAGTACTTAAATTTTCAAAATCTTACTAAGTACATAAGTTTTCAAAATCTTACTAAGTACTTAAGTTTTCAAAATCTTACTAAGTACTTAAGTTTTCAAAATCTTACTATGTACTCAAAACTAAAGTTTTAAAGTTTACCAAGTACTTTAAAACTTAAAGCTTTCAAAACTTGTGAGTACTTTAAGCTTAAGGCTTCAAAATTTTCCTTAGTACTCAAGTTTTCAAAAACCTTCTTAATTTTTCTAAGTATTTAAACTTAAAATACACAAACAAAATTATTGTTTGTTGGAAATTATTCTAAGTAAAAATCCATTCTAAAACTTAGAATTTATTTTCAAAAACCCCATAAATTTTTGAAAAATCTAGGGGGAGATTCCTTCCAGGGGGAGGGAACAAAAATTAATTTTTACTTGCTCCGATTAAACTTAACTTTTTGAATCAGGATTGTCATAAATCAAAAAGAGGGAGATTGTGTTAGTGATATGAGAGAAGTGTCCTAAGGCAATCGCCTTATGATTGTAAACATTTATTTCAATAAATGATAATTCACTATTTGAGTATACATGTTTGTGTATTTGATTGGGATCTTAAACTCATCTACTGAATATCCGCCATACAGTTCACAGCATAAGAGAATTTGTGATGGGATCACAACTAGTGATTATCTCTAAATGTGCAAATGTGAAGTGTTGGAAATATCCCTAGTCGATGAATTGATAAATACGGGCATTATCAGTTCTGTTGAGACTAGCATGGGTTATTCTCTATTTAGCTGATTCTCACTGGCTGGTGACATTGGGATGTCCAGAGATAAACATGGATGCTAGTTAAGGGAACTAGTTCATTGGAGTGACTAGCTGTAAGACTTCATATGGGAATCTACATGTAGATATGTCAATGAAGATCTTACTGCGGCTTAAGTGCGATGTTCCTTTGACTTGCGGTGTTCAAGTCATCTTGGTCATAGAGACTTATACTTTGACATCTTAAGCAAGCATCTCCAAGGAGGTGTGGACCCAGGATGATCGGGTATAAGCCGAAGTGCCCGAAGATGTTTGAACAGCCTACAAAGGATTCACCACTCCTTGCGAGGAGATGTATACCCAGGCCTATCGTCGGATTGTTACTCAAAGCCTCTGGCCAGAGCATATCATGTTTAGAGTGAGAGTCTCTAAAATACATGAGAGTAATTAGAAATCCAAAGGACGAGTAAGACATTACTTGGGCTAGGTGTGACGTAGTCAGCCTAGTGGGGACTGACACCATTGACCGTGTCCTGAACCAAGTGTGTATAAGGTGGTGAAGGGAATGGGGCACGATTCATTAGAGCTGCTGAAGGGTTTCAGAATAATTTCTTCTGAGGTCAAACCGTTGATCTTTCGATTAAT
Source organism: Boesenbergia rotunda (assembly GCA_024364735.1). Classification (NCBI taxonomy): domain Eukaryota; kingdom Viridiplantae; phylum Streptophyta; class Magnoliopsida; order Zingiberales; family Zingiberaceae; genus Boesenbergia; species Boesenbergia rotunda. Next base: position 52,939 of record JAGFNQ010000472.1, read on the forward strand.
TGGGGATCATGATGTACTACTAGGTGCCACTCATGATCGTTCTATAATTAGTTAATTATAGATGACCAACATAAATCGAAAGACTATTTAGTCACACGCACTACGAGTAATCCGAGGGATTTAAAATGAGTTAAAAATTGGATTTTCCGATCAAGAGAAATAAGTCGAATCTGAGTTAGTTAGAGGCGCAATGGAAGCTAAAAATGGCTAAGTCTTTTGAAGGTTTTTTGGGCGAATTAAATGAGTTTAATTCGCGGTAGTTCACTTTGTGTTGGCCGGCCAAAGAGGGTGCCAAACCTCTTTGGTTTGGCCGGCCACCTATTGGGGAGAAAACCAATTAATTTTGGTTTAATTAATAAAATAAATCTAGCGCGATTTATTTTATAAATTATGGATAAATAAATTTGTATAAAGAAATTTATATAAATAAATTTATAGAAATTTATTCTTTTTATGGAAGTTAAAATAATCCATGAATTGGTTTATTTTAATTTTATAAAATCAATTATGAATTGATTTTTCCATAATAAGAAAGTTTATAAATTTCTTATAAAATTTATTCCATAATTTAAAGAGAAGAAGAATTTGTTTTATTATAAATTAGTTATAATAAAACTAGGCATAACGGAATAAGTCATAAGAAATTTTATAAGATAAAATTCTTATAACTAATTCCGTTAATTCCGTTAAGAGGAGACTTGGCAAGGGAGAAGCAACTATATAAGGAACCAAAGGGAAGCCTTGAGTAAGCTAATCTATATAGAGCTCCCTCTCTTTTATCTTCTCCTTCCCTTCTCCCCACCTAGGGCCGGCGCCCACATTGAAGCTTCTAGGGCCGGCGCCCCTTGAAGCACCTTCCTCCATCTAGGGCCGGCACAAACCCCTCCTCCCCTCTTGGTTGTCGTGAGCTATCAAGAAGAAGGAGAAGCCAACCAAGAAGAAGAAGAAGCGGATCTCATCTCCTTCCCTCTCGGAATTCGATTCCGTTTCTTGGTGGTTAGTTTCCTATTTATTCTCTTGTTCTTCTTTGTTGTGCCTTTAGAGAATCTAGTAGTTCTCGTCGGCACAAAACTCGTGACTTTGCGAAGTCATCCCGAAGAGAACTCGGCGTGGACGCAAATAGAGGCGGAGCTTCCAAGGGACGCTACGGTTGGATCTCGTCCCTTTCTTCGAGTTACGAAAGGTATAAAGTAAATTAGTTTACTTTTCCGCAAAGTTTTATTTTATGATTATGTCAACACACCATAAGGTTGCATGCTAGATACGAAGTTAAAATAATTTAGAAAATTATTTTATGCAAATTCTTCCGCTGCACGTAAAAATTTAAAATTTTACGAACTCGTGTCCTTGTCAACATGCACCCGGTCCCAACAGTGGTATCAGAGCCGGTTAGTGTTCGACTTAATCATATAATTGTTTTGTGGAAAACTTTGTCATGATCTCAATTTCGGAAAAAAATTTCAATTATGGAAACTTTCAAATTATAATAAATTTTAGATTTACGAATTTCTAAGTTTGGAAATCCTCATGAAATTTTGCAAACGTTTAAAATTTTCTAGTTTCTGAAATTTTATAATAATTGTGAAAACTTCCCATCTTTGGAAACTTTCCAATTTTGGAAATTTTTCTATTTTAGAAATTTTCTAATTTTGGAAATATATAAGTTTCTTTTGTACCAGAAACTTACAATTATTCTGAAAACCTAATTTTGAAATCTCGTAATTTTGGGCACTTTCTTTTAAGAAAGTCTAGACAAATTCATGGACAGTTAATTGACAATTAAATTTGAATTGGTTTTTAAATTGACAACAAAATTCTTTATTTTGGATTGAGCCTCGGGGAGCCGTCCAATTTAAAGTTAGTTGTTGTAATTTAATTTCCCAATTTTAATTGAAATTGTCATGTTTGATTTGGATTGAGCCTCGGGGAGCCATCCAATTGGATTTACAACAAATTACTTTTCTTTGGGTATCTGAGCCTCGGGGAGCCACCCTTAGAAAATAATTTGTTGTAATTAATTAAATTCATGAATAAAATATGTTTAAGAGGTGATGCTCTTACATATTGTTGTCTCCAAAATTAATTACGAAAATAGTTTCCTATAGAGTTTCTTAAATGAGATTTTCATGAAAATAATATGTAGTTGAGTTAAGGGATTTGTCTCTTAATTTAATAAGATTTGATTTAGAGAAATCAAAGTCTTGATCATATTATTTCCGAAATTAATTATGACAATTTAGGAAATTGTTTCCCAAAACAATTCCTTTAATTAAGTATGAAATTGGAATTAGGAAATCCGATTCCTAATTCAATTAATGAGACTTGATAACTTAAGTCACATACATACTTAATTAAGGAAATCGTTAGTCATGACATAATTCTATGTCATGAATGTGCTTAGAAAAGAAAGGATGAGACCCAAAACCCCTTACAAAATATTAAGGTCAACACCTTCCATTAATATGGTTAGAATCGGAGTTTTGTTTCTCGTTTGGGTTGATGGACACATCCATGCCCTACTTGAACCTCAACATGTTCAAACCATGGAATTAGTTTAAGAATAATATAGTTGGAGTCAGAGGTTAATCATTAGTTTTGGTTGTTGGACACATCCAAGCCTGACTAAGCGGTTGAATGAGCTCCAACCATATTAAAAACTATTTCTTGATTAATGGGTCAGCCCTAAGCTTGGAGCATCGATTTGTTGTGCCACAGCCAAGGTCGATGTAAAGAGAGGTGCAGTTGGGTGCTATATATATTGTTGCATACTTGTTAATGAGTTAACAACCCAATGTTTTATGCAAACATTCAATTAGTTGATAGCATAATGTGATAGTTACATATATGTGATGTGTAATCGGTATAATTACCTACCTTCATAGCTAAGAATAACTTGATGGCCACAGCCATGGTTGTTCTTACCTATGGTTGGATATCAACCTATTTGGAGATGTTCCTACAATCTCCCGAATTGATAAAAAGGGTTATTCAATTTGAAAAATAAATAGGATTTTAATTTATGTATATTGATACATTCTTTAATCATTCTTCTCACATAAGCTCAATTTGTATTTCTAGATTAATCACTCGATCATGTCTTCTCTGAATTTGCGTTCCATCTTGGACACCAATAAACTGACTGGGCCTAACTTCATGGACTGGCTTTGAAACCTGAGGATAGTCCTCAAGGCAGAGAAGATTGCTTATGTCATTGAAGATCTACTTCCCACACATCCTCCAGCAGATGCAACTCCAGACCAGTTAGTGGCCTATCAGAAACATGTGACCGATTCTGAACTTGCAAGTTGCATCATGCTAGCCTCAATGGTACCTGAGCTGCAAAAGCAGCATGAGCATATGGATGCTTATACCATCATCTTCCATCTTAATGAGTTGTTTGAAGAGCAGGCGAGATCCGAAAGGTTCGAAGTCTCCAGACTCCTCTTCACATCTAAGATGCAGGAAGGCACTTCTGCCTCGCAGTTTGTGTTAAAGATGTTGGGGTATATTGAGCGACTGAACACACTCAGTTTTGCAATGGATCATGAACTAAGTATTGACTTAATTCTGCATTGTTTGCCCAAAAGTTATTCATAATTTGTAATGAACTATCGGATGAACAAGCTGGAAACTATCATTCCTGAGTTAGTCAACCTGCTGAAGTCTGTAGAGCCTTCTGTAAAGCAGGATCAAAAGGCGGTTCTGTTAGTTGGTTCCTCGAAGAAAGGTTCGAAGAGGAAGGCCAAAGAGAATAAAGGAAAGAAGAAAAAGGCCAAAAAGACTGAAAAGAAACCAAAAGGCACTTGCCATCATTGTGGCAAGGAGGTCACTGGCGAAGAAATTGCAAGGTTTATCTTGAGTCCTTGAAGAAGAAAGCATCCGATGCTCCATCCTCTTCAGGTATCTTCGTTATTGAATGCCACTCTATTTCCTCTAATACCTAGGTACTTGATACTGGGTGTAGCTCACATATATGTAATGACATACAGGGGCTAAGGAATAGAAGAAGACTCGTCAAGGGAGAAGCAGATTTGCGAGTTGGAAATGGAGCAAGGATTGCTGCTGTTGCCATCGGAACATATTTGCTAAAGCTCCCGACTCGACATGTCTTAGAATTGGATAATTGTTATTTCGTTCCTTCGTTAATAAAGAACATTGTATCTATTTCATGTTTGAATGAAAAGGGTTATCATTTAACTTTTAGTAACAATTGTTGTTACATAACTTTAAATGACGTTCTTTATGGGAATGGAATTTTGTGCAATGGCATCTACACGTTAGATTTATCCGGTGACGTTTTCAATATCGAAGTAAGCAACAAACGTGGTAGAATAGATAATCGAATAGACTCCTACACGTGGCATTGACGTCTTGGCCATGTAAGTAAGAAACGCATGACCGAATTACACCGATGTGGAATTTTGGAATCATTTGAACCCGGTTCATTTGATACATGCGAATCATGCTTGAAAGGCAAGATGACCAAATTACCCTTTTCCGGAAAAGGTAATCCAGTGGGAGAGTTGCTTGGTCTAATACATACTGATGTATGTGGACCAATGTCAACTCATGCACAAGGAGGCTATAGCTACTTCATCACCTTTATCGATGATCACTCACGATTCGGGTATGTGTTCTTGATGAAACACAAATCTGAAGCCTTTGAGAAATTCAAAGAGTTCAGAAATGAAGTAGAGAAACAGCTTGGCAAAAGTATTAAGATACATTGATCCGATCGGGGTGGTGAATACTTGAGTCAAGAGTTTCAAGATTATCTTAGGGACAATGGGATATTGTCCCAATGGACTCCGCCATATACACCACAGCATAATGGTGTATCTGAGAGGCGCAACCGAACCTTGATGGACATGGTTAGGTCAATGATAAATCATGCAACTCTTCCAAAATCCTTTTGGGGCTATGCACTTAAGACAGCTGTTTACTTGCTAAACAGAGTCCCGACCAAGGTAGTCTCAACTACTCCATATGAGACGTGGAATAGTAAGAAACCTCACTTAACTCACCTTAAGATATGGGGTTGTCCTGCTTATGTGAAGCGGACTGTATCAGACAAATTGGATGCTAAGTCTGATAAATGTCTATTTATTGGATACCCTAAGGAAACGAAGGGTTACCAATTCTATCATCCCTTGGAACAAAAGGTGTTTGTTTCAAGGCATGCTGTATTTCTGGAAAAAGAATTTCTTTTACAAGAAAACAGTGGGAGTGACATTGAACTTGATGAAGTTCAAGAAACTCCAATAGACATTACAGAGACACCTAGTCTAGACCCACAACCAATACCTCATAATGATGAGCTATCAGTTGAACCTAAAACTACACCACCTCTTCGTAGATCTAATAGGACACGCAATATTCCAGAGAGATACGGATTTCTCGTAAGTGAATCGAACGACGTGTTACTCATAAGCGATGACGAACCTATCAATTATGAAGATGTTCTGAAAAGTTCAGAAAGGGACAAATGGCTTGAGGCCATGAAGTCGGAAATGGATTCCATGTACGAAAACCAAGTATGGGACTTGGTTAACCCACCTGAAGGGATTAAGCCCATAGGGTGCAAGTGGGATTTCAAGAAGAAAACCGACATGGAAGGTAATGTTGTTACCTTTAAGGCTAGATTAGTGGCAAAAGGATATCGTCAGAAGCAAGGAATTGATTATGACGAAACCTATTCGCCAGTAGCTATGCTTAAATCCATTCGGATGCTCCTAGCCATAGCAACTCATTATGATTATGAGATATGACAAATGGATGTGAAAACAGCTTTCCTTAACGGAAACCTGCTTGAGGATGTATACATGATACAACCTGAAGGTTTCACGTCGGTTGATAAAACCAAAGTATGCAAGCTTCAACGATCCATATATGGACTGAAGCAAGCATCTAAGAGCTGGAACATCCGTTTTGATGAGACAATCAAAAAGTTTGATTTCTCACAAAATCCAGACGAACCTTGTGTGTACAAGAAGGTTAGTGGGAGTGCAGTCGTATTCCTAGTATTATATGTCGATGACATCTTACTTATAGGAAACGATATATCAGTCTTACAAACAGTTAAAATTTAGTTGTCCAAAACTTTCTCCATGAAAGACCTGGGAGAAGCAACCTATATCCTTGGGATTAGAATCTATAAAGATAGATCAAAAATGTTGCTTGGTCTTTCGCAGTCTACATATATAGACCGAGTGCTAAAAAGGCTTAGCATGTCAGAATCCAAGAAAGGTTACCTTCCCATCAGGCATGGGATCAACCTTTCAAAGTCTATGTGTCCGCGCACAGAAGACGAGAGGATTTGCATGAATAAGATTCCCTATGCATCCGCGATAGGATCTATCATCTATGCTATGTTATGTACTAGGCCCGATGTATCGTATGCTTTGAGCGTCACAAGCAGATACCAGTCGGATCCAGGAATGGATCATTGGGCGGCTATTAAGACAATCCTTAAGTACATAAGAAGAACTAAGGATGTGTTCCTAATATATGGAGAAGGAGATATGGTAATACGTGGGTATACAGATGCCAGTTTCCAAACAGATAAGGATGACTCCAAATCTCAATCTGGATACGTATTTACTTTGAATGGAGGCGCAATAAGTTGGAAGAGTTCCAAACAAGACACCGTAGCGGATTCTACCACGGAAGCAGAATATATCGTAGCTTCGGAAGCAGCAAAGGAAGCAGTCTGGATCAAGAAGTTCGTCTGAGTTTGTTAGTGATATGAGAGAAGTGTCCTAAGGCAATCGCCTTATGATTGTAAACATTTATTTCAATAAATGATAATTCACTATTTGAGTATACATGCTTGTGTATTTGATTGGGATCTTAAACTCATCTACTGAATGCCCGCAATACAACTCGCAGCATAAGAGAATTTGTGATGGGATCACAACTAGTGATTATCTCTAAATGTGCAAATGTAAAGTATTGAAAATATCCCTAGTCGATGAATTGATAAAAACGGACACTATCAATTCTGTTGAGACTAGCATGGGTTATTCTCTAATCAGCTGATTCTCACTGGCTGGTGACTTTGGGATGTCCGTAGATAAACATGGATGCTAGTTAAGGGAACTAGTTCATTGGAGTGACTAGCTGTAAGACTTCATATGGAATCTATCTATAGAAATGTCAATAAAGTTCTTACTGCGGCTTAAGTGCGATGTTCCTTTGACATGCGGTGTTCAAGTCATCTTGGTCATGGAGACTTATACTTTAACATCTTAAGCAAGCATCTCCAAGGAGGTGTGGACCCAGGATGATTGGGTATAAGCCGAAGTGCCCGAAGATGTTTGAACAGCCTACAAAGGATTCACCACTCCTTGCGAGGAGATGTATACCCAGGCCTATCGTCGGATTGTTACTCAAAACCTCTGGCCAGAGTATATCATGTTAAGAGTGCAAGTCTCTTAATTACATGAGAGTAATTAGAAATCCAAAGGACGAGAAAGACACTACATGGGCTAGGTGTGACGTAGTCAGCCTAGTGGGGACTGACACAAATAGACCGTGCCCTGAACCAAGTGGGTATAAGATGGTGAAGGGAATGAGGCACGAATCATTAGAGCTGCTGAAGGGTTTCAGAATAATTTCTTCTGAGGTCAAACCGTTGATCTTTCGATTAATTGGGGATCATGATGTACTACTAGGTGTCACTCATGATCGTTCTATTATTGGTTGATTATAGACGGCCAACATAAATCGAATGCCTATTTAGTCACACGCACTACGAGTAATCCGAGGGATTTAAAACGAGTTGAAAATTAGATTTTCCGATCAAGAGAAATAAGTCGAATCTGAGTTAATCAGAGGCGCAATGGAAGCTAAAAATGGCTAAGTCTTTTGAAGGATTTTTGGGCGAATTATATGAGTTTAATTCGCGGTGGTTCACTTTGTGTTGGCCGGCCAAAGAGGGTGCCAAACCTCTTTGGTTTGGCCGGCCACCTATTGGGGAGAAAACAAATTAATTTTGGTTTAATTAATAAAATAAATCTAGCGCGATTTATTTTATAAATTATGGATAAATAAATTTGTATAAAGAAATTTATATAAATAAATTTATAGAAATTTATTCTTTTTATGGAAGTTAAAATAATCCATGAATTAATTTATTTTAATTTTATAAAATCAATTATGAATTGATTTTTCCATAATAAGAAAGTTTATAAATTTCTTATAAAATTTATTCCATAATTTAAAGAGAAGAAGAATTTGTTTTATTATAAATTAGTTATAATAAAACTAGGCATAACGGAATAAGTCATAAGAAATTTTATAAGATAAAATTCTTATAACTAATTCCGTTAAGAGGAGACTTGGCAAGGGAGAAGCAACTATATATAAGGAACCAAAGGGAAGCCTTGAGTTAGCTAATCGATATAGAGCTCCCTCTCTCTCTCTCTTTTATCTTCTCCTTCCCTTCTCCCCACCTAGGGCCGGCGCCCACATTGAAGCTTCTAGGGCCGGCGCCCCTTGAAGCACCTTCCTCCATCTAGGGCCGGCGCAAACCCCTCCTCCCCTCTTGGTTGCCGTGAGCTATCAAGAAGAAGGAGAAGCCAACCAAGAAGAAGAAGAAGCGGATCTCATCTCCTTCCCTCTCGGAATTCGATTCCTTTTCTTGGTGGTTAGTTTCCTATTTATTCTCTTGTTCTTCTTTGTTATGCCTTTAGAGAATCTAGTAGTTCTAGTCAGCACAAAACTCGTGACTTTGCGAAGTCATCCTGAAGAGAACTCGGCGTGGACGCGAATAGAGGCGGAGCTTCCAAGGGACGCTACGGTTGGATCTCGTCCCTTTCTTCGAGTTACGAAAGGTATAAAGTAAATTAGTTTACTTTTCCGCAAAGTTTTATTTTATGATTATGTCAACACACCATAAGGTTGCATGCTAGATACGAAGTTAAAATTATTTAGGAAATTATTTTATGCAAATTCATTCGCTGCACGTAAAAATTTAAAATTTTACGAACTCGTATCCTTGTCAACATGCACCCGGTCCCAACAGTGGTTGCGCCGGGTGCAATGGAAAGGGAAGAGGAGTTTCTCTATCTCATCTTCTCCTCTTCTATTCCTTTAGGCATGGAGCTTCATCCTAGGGAGCACCTCTTGGTGGTGTTCGGCTCAAGAAAGAAAGGGAGGAGAGTCGTCGGCGGTGACCACAAAGCTGTGGTTTGCGGCGCCGGTGACACAAGGAGAAGAAGGTGCAAAGAAGAAGAAGATTCATCTTCTTTTGTTTCTTCTTTTCCTTTACATCTTCTTTCTTCCTTTCTTCCTCCTTGGCATGCGCAAGCTAGGTGCAAGGAGGAGGCGCCGGTGGTTGAAGAAGAGAGCTCCTCTTGCTTTCTTAGGCCGACGGCAAGAAGAGAGGAGAAGGAAGGTGATTGGTTAGGGTTGGGTGAAGGAGAAGAACTCTTCCTCTTCTTCTTCATCCTTCCCCTCATCCTTGGTGCTCAGCGATCACAAGCAAAAGGAAGGATAGGCTGGCGACATCAAGAAGGTGGAGGTACTACTAGGGTTTCGGCCAAGCTAGGAGAAGGTGTTAGGATGTATACTAAAAGTCTTGCTTTTGGATAATATACATTTACATTTTAAAAGAGAATCGCAAAATCACACGGTGCATATTTATATTAATATGTGCACAAAATATCTTATACTTGGCATTGTAGATAACATGGAGCGTGGTGTCGCACAGAAGATCATGTTATCAAGTTCCTTGCGGAAGTATAAGAATGAGGCTCACAACCGAGATGGAGTTGGACAAACCATCGGGATGGTTGTAGTGTAATTAGGTATGGTTTATCTTAACCATAGAATTACACTAGTGCGCTTTGTGTGCATTGAGAAGGACCAAAAGAGAGGTCATCTAATTTTGTACTGACTTCATAATTTTGTACTGACTTCATAATTACTTATTATTTCTTTGATTTACCAATGGGTGAGATTTATTCTGTTAAATCGATAGGCCCGGTAAATTGAGAAATAGTATTAATTATATAGTGTGTCGTTGATTATTGATGGAATCCATGTCCTGGTGAGTCAGGAATATGATGATTCCCCTTGGTGAGCTCAAAAGGATCATCATGTCAAATCTTATAAGTGGACTATGGTCCGACATGATAAAAAAGTTGAGTGGTACTAATCAAGGATCAAGAGGATAATTAATTAAAATTGTTAGTAATTTAAATTAATTATCGGGTATTCAATATCTTAAACACGGGAAGATGGACGACTCATAATAGGTGGAGCTCATATGAAAATATGAGAGTTGGTGAGGAAGTTCAATGGGATCCTTTAGTGGAATGGATCTCCATTAATGGATCGGGTTTGGATCCATTGGCGGACTAAAAACCAACTCCTCCTCATGGTCCCTACCTTAGCCCTATAAATACCCCATAGGATGCATGATACAAGGCTAATTAATCCTTGATTAATTCAGAATTAATCCACATCAAAACCCAAAACCTATCTCCCTAATCTCTCTCCTAGGTCAACCCCTTGCGCCCACGATAGAGGAGGAAGAAGGAGGAGAATCCTTCGGCTCTCCACCTCATCAGCTCCTCCTCTTTGGCATGGAGACTCTGCCAGGTCTAGGAGAGATCAGCGGGAGGTAAAAGGAAGGGAGAAGACCTGCCGGCGGCAACCCTTCACCTGGTTTTGCAGCATCGACGGTGAGGAAGGGAATATTGATTCTCTTCCTCTCCTTCTTTTCATGTTTCTTCTTCCCTCTTCATATTCACTTCTCCCTTGGTGTGCACAAGCATGGATCAAGGGAGAGGGGTGGTCGGCGGCCAAAAAATAGGGAGGTTCTCTCCCAAGTTGGCGCCGGCGGCATTGAAGAGGGTGGCTAGGGTTTCGGCGGGTTTTGGGAAGACGGAGTTCTCTCAGCTTCTTCTTCCTTTTCTTCATCTTCCTAGCATTCCTCTCGGTGTTGCCTCGTGGTTGGCCTGACCTTGGAGCATGAGGTGGCCGGCGGCGTGAGGAGGAGAGGAGAGAAGGTGGTCGGCCGAAAACCCTAGCTAGGGTTTTGGTTGGTAAGTTGGAAGAGGTTTGAAGAAGGTGATCTTGCCAAGCCTTAGTGACTCCGCGTCTTGGTAGCTCATTGCCCACACGACGTCCATGAGGGGAGGGTGATAACGTAGAAGACTGCGAGGTAAATGGCGAGGTATACCTCTCCCTAGCTCCGTCTTTCTTTTGCTATGTTATTGCTTTGATTATGTTTATCATTACATGTGTTTAATTAATTTTCATGGATTAATTATTTGATAATTAATATGTCAATTAATTTATGTCATGGACCCCGATTATAAAGACGAAAACTGGTGATCCATTCATCGTCTTTTCCTCGGTTGATTAATCCGGAAAGTTACATGGCCTTGGCTTTGGTTTTGGCTAAGTTGTGACTTGGATTAATTGACACGACGACGAGACCGTCGTTTGGGAGATGTGTCTCTATTCGGATTAAATTTTTAATCTATAGATATAGAGAGGTCTCTCATGTTCGACCCCGTGGTTGCTTAGGAAACCCTCAAGCCATACAAGGGAGTATTCCCATCAATTGGTATCAAAGCAAGGTTTCCGGTTTTGTGTGTTTAAGATTTTGTTATTTTTCTACACATTATCATGTACATTATTTTTGCTGGATAATTTTTGGATGTCCATAGGCTAACTTTTGTTGCAGGCACTAGATTCCAACTATTATGACATTAATAGGTTATGTATGTGATTGATTGTGTGTGTTGTAAATTAATTGAATCCTTGGGGTTGACGAGGCTAAATTAGGTATTTAATTTTTATAATTAAATATGGTACCTGTTTAGCCAAGCTTTTATTTACTTTGG
>JAGFNQ010000472.1:69396-111424 GCA_024364735.1 Boesenbergia rotunda
TGTCCCCGCCGTCAGGGTAATAATTCAGGTATATTTTCTTCTTTTGTCGTTGTTGTAACGCCCGCCCTTATATCTACTCTCGGGGCGGGGTTACGATCAATCAATCATATAATTTTAACATAAAATAAAAGCAAAAGTGCAAGGACTAAGTACTGAGCATGCTTGTTTAAAACTATCAAGTGATATTTACAAGTGCTAAACATACTAGTCAGTACATGCCAATCAGATATCATGCTTTAATGATTAGAACATGGTAGGTGCATAGCAAGTTCAGTAACACATAAATCATGATAGTGAGGTTATACATTCCATTGCAAAGCACCATGAATTCACATCCTAGAACATCATTTAGGAGCCTAGTCATAGGTTTCCATGCATAATAACAGTTCATAAGATTGATTCTAAAGGAGTCTAGAACATCAGGTGAAATATCTTAATCAAGAGTTATCCTATAACAGGATGGGTTCACAAGTAGTTCAACTCATAACATAATCAAACATAATCAAGTATAAGAGTAATCCAAGTATAATCACTAACATTCATTATCAAGGAAACATTAACATAAGCATAGTAAAGTAGATATAAGAATCTTTCTTTCCCGAGCCACCACCCCACACATCTTCAGCCCTCCTGCCTCTTCCTTTAGTTTAAGTGTCCCTTACTCTTATCTGCAGCATAAGACAACACATAAACTAGTAAGCACAATGCTTAGTAAGGATCCTGTCCTACTCGCAAAATCCATACGGGAGAATACAACATGTACACATAATGAATCATAAGCATGAGTTTATCATAGCATACTAAACATCAAAGTTTCTAAGCAAGCAGTATGAAGTATCTTAAGCATACCCTTCACATATAATAAATGTTTTCAAAACAATTCCATAAAGGTATTACTTAAAAATACATCAACATCATATAGGGGCCCAGTTGTGTACCACATCAAGCGCGTTCCCTAATGAATTAGGGTAGCGAGCCACCAACCTATTAGAGCAGGACCCTTCCGTCCTACCGGAGCCATGACCTTCAGTTAACATGTACCCCGGATTTGTTTAACGACCCCCTTCCGAGTCGGGTACACAACTTTCAAAGTAAAATACTTATCATGCTTTTACATATATGCTAAGGAGTACTCCAAATCCACTCTCAAGGGGCACACCACTCTTCAAGGGTGCTCATGATCCCACAGGGACACACCACACAACATAAGGGGTGCTCATGATCCCATACTTAGTGGAGTATCCTTTCAAGCATTTTATCATACACATCACATGCAATTCATAAGAGTGCCCCGTCGGCTATAAGACATGCTCATACATACATCATAATTCAACCACTTAAACATACTTTATATATGACAAGATTGGTCACATAAATCATATTCATATCATAGGAAGTGGTAGCATGCTTCTTGATTTATTTGAATTCTTCCCAACCCTAAAACTAGGGTTTGGCCGAATGATGTAGGGTAGGGGTAGCTTAGGTTTTTGACATCAAACATCCCATACAAGCATCACATATATATACATCATGTATCATACTAAGCTTAGCATACATCACGGGGTAATCAACCTTCACAAACCCTAATATTCATGCCTTGGCCGAAAGTTACATGCTAGGGAGAATTAAGTTTTCAAATCAAGCATTCCATTCAAACATCACATACATATACATATCATCTTACTAAACATAAGCATATCTCATAGGGTAGTTTAACCTTCACGAACCCTAACCTTAGGGTGTTGGCCGAAAGTCATAGGGTAGGGGGAATTAGGGTTTTTGCAACTAAATATTTATACAAACATTTAGACAAACACCTTGTATACACTATCATGCAATACAACATTTATACAAACATTTATCAAAACACCATGTATACACTATCATACAATACCCTAAGCATGGATACATCATAGGATAATCATGCAACCCTAAACATAGGATACATCATAGACCAAATATTTATACAAACACCTTGTCTACACTATCATACAATACACTAAGCATGAATACATTATAGGATAATTCAACCCTCACTAACCCCTAGGGTTTTGTTCATGGCCGAATGGTGTAGGGTATTCAACCCTAGTTTTTGTCATCACAACATGAAGAGGAACAACATATATATATATCCTAAGTCCCAAGGGGTCTCCTCATGCATCAAGGAGTAGCCAAGGTCCCCCCTTGAGGGTGGCCGAATCATGCACAAGGGAATCCCCCATTTTCGAATACAAGAGAACAAAAGAACCATGCACAACAATTACACTGCAGGCGAGGGGATACTTACATCCTTTCGCTTGAATTTCACCTTCTCTAAATCCTTAGGGTACCCTTGGTTGAAGGAGGGTGAGAGTTCTCTTTGCTAAAACTTCTCTAGAACCCTTGGCCCTAGTAGAAGGCAAGATCCTTGGATGAGGTCTTCTTCCTTCCAATTCCCTAGGGTTAGAACCCTAGGGTGTACTTTTCGAAAAATGAAGAAGGAGGAGAGGGCTCTAGGTTTCGGTTTCTAGAGTGGGGAAGAAGAATGAAACTTCTTTCCCCCTCTCTTATTTATACTACTCTCATGAAGGGACATGTCTCTTCACTTCCTTAGCTTTAACTAGCACATTTCTTATTCTCTCAACATGAAACACTCTTGGTGCATTGGTTAAGACATGGTTAGTGCAACTAGGAGGTTCAAGGTTCGATCCTTGCTTCCTCCTTTCTACACTTTCTTTTTATTACATTTTGCACAAATCCACATCAAAGCCCATTAAGCCAAGCCCATCATGACATTTCATAATAATATTTCATGAATTCATAACATTACCTATGGGGAAAATTGGGGTGTTACAGTTGTAACATCTTTAGCGGTGATATCTACCGGTACCTGGTGTGTAGATATAGATGCCACTAATCATGTCTATATTTTTGTGTAGGGGTTCCAGGAAACCCGACGGCTAGCTGAGGAGGAGATTACTGACTATATGGGATAGGTTATGGAGATGACTTTTGTAGTGGGGATTTAGTTATTCATTTATATCTTTAGCATAGGATGATATAGTTTTGGTTTTATATAAATTGCTTTTATGTACTTAATTTTTAGAAAGAACTTTTTGTTCAGTTTTTGAAATAAGATATTATATTGCTTTTATTCTTAAAAGTGGAATAGAAGGATTATTTATTAAAGTGCATAGATAGGCAATTAACTTAAAACCAAAAGCTCCCATGATGCAATTAGATAGCTTATCATCTAATCAAAGTAAGAGAAATATTCCTTCCAAGAAGAACCAAACATATATTTTGGCTCTAAGGCTTGGTCTTATTAACCTTTAGTGGGATTCAAAGGTTGTTAGCCAATGAGCCCTTGGGTTCATTGGTGATGGAAGACTTGTCTTCCTTAAGATCTTTGACTCTTACTAGGAAGGTAACAAGACCAAAGAAGCTTTTTCTAAGCCTAGGGGCATAGAGCCAAAGATATGTAGGAATTGGTTCATCTTGATAAGTATAGGTCCTTAGTCTATCTAGATTAGAGGTAACCTTGAAGATTTTATTTATTTTATAAACAATTATTCAAGGGACAAAGTACATTTACTTGATGCACTGCAAGATTAATTACTTTGATGAGATCAAAGAATTCAAGTCTAATGCGGAGAAACATCAGAGTAAAGGTATGGTGACATTATGATTAGATCGTAGTGGCAAGTACCTCTAGGGATAGTTGTAGGACTTATATATCAGTGATTGGAATTCGGTCCTAATTCACTGCACCTGGTATACCCCAACAAAATGATGCAACACATGGAAGGAAGAAGGTCTCTTAAGGTAATGGTTAGAAAAATGATAAGCCACTCTGAGATTAGCCAGATTTGTTCAAGGGGATATGCCCTGGATACGATGGTGTATATGCTTGACACTATCTAGGTCAGTAGTCTCTTAAAACAATAGAAATATAGACTAAGCTTTCGCTTAGTCTAAAGCATGTTCAGATTATGGGTGGATCAGCACATGTGCTAAAGAGAGGCACTGATAAGTTGGAATCTAGTGCATATGTTCGTAGGCTATCCTAAGGGAACAAAACGTGGTTTAATAGTCCTAAGATCGGAGGATATTTGTTGGAACGAATATCTGATTCTTAGGAAAAGGACTATGAAATAAACCATAAGCCCATGAGTAGAATTATTCTGAGGGGGCATTCTAATCTTAGTACCAACTGTACAAGAGGGAATACCACAAGGCACTGCACCTCGTGTCACAGAAGATACACAAGGGATAACTTATCATAGTGGGAGGGTTGTTAGTCAACCTAAAGGATTCATGTTCTTGGAAAGTATATGGACTGGCTCCTTGGTGAACATGAACCGGATCCCTAGACCTGTGACAAGGAACATCCGCTTTGATGAGATAAATCCAGTCATGTGGATTTGTTCAAAGGACGGATGAGATTTGTGTATGTAAATAATGTGACGGAAACGAAGTGGTATTCTTGTGCTATATGTAGATAATATCTTGTTCATTGGCAACAATAACGAAATACTATCAGACGTAAGGGTATGGTTGACCAAATAAATATGAAGGAGTTGGGAGTAGTAAGACACATCCTTATGGATCAAAGATCTAAGGGATCTCCAAAGAAGGATGATGTGCTTATCCCAAGTTTCATACAGGACACTGTCCTAACTCATTTCAGTATGGATACCTCCAAGAAAAGTTTTGTCCATTTCAATTTTGGAGCTACTCTATCTAAGGAGATATGTTTAGATTATCAAAAGAGATAGAGTAGGTAATGGCGGTTCCTTTAGCGTCAGCTAAAGGAAGCTTCATGTATGCTAAAAACAAGACCAGATATCTGTTATGTCATGGGAATAGTTAGCAGATATCAGAGTAACCCAGGTCAAGGAAATTGGATTGCGGTAAAAGCATATATTAGTGCCTGAGAAGGACTAAGGACTATATGCTGGTTTACCAGGCAAACCAATCTCCTTCGGGTTATATGGATACAAAATTCCAATCAAGATAAGGGGCAAATATAAGTATTCCTCAGGGTATTATGTTTACTTTTAGGAGGTAGAACCATTGTATGGCAGAGTGTCGCACAGCAGCTGCGTGATGGACTCTACCATGGAGGCCGGATATTTGGCAGCCTGCGTATCAGCCAAGAAAGCTACATGGTTCAGGAACCTCAAGATGGACTTAGATGTGATTTCTGATTTGCTCAGGGCTATCACATTTGTTGTGATTAAAGTGGTGCAGTTGCAAACTCGAAGGAATCACGAGTCCATAAGGCTAGTAAACACATAAAGTGCAAGTACCACCCTGGTGAGGAATAGCTGTTGTTGCCTAGATTACATCAGAAAATGGCCTAGGGAGATCTTTTCACTAAGGCCTTGGTAGCGAGAGCTTTTAGGCATGTGAAGGATCTAGGGGTCGGATGTATAACATTTTGAAAATAGCAAAGTCTTTGAGTATAAGTGGGAGATTGTTAGGATGTATACTAAAAGTCTTGCTTTTGGTTAAAATGCATTTACATTTTAAAAGAGAATCACAAAATCACATGGTGGATATTTATATTAGTATGTACACAAAATGTCTCATACATGGCATTGTAGATAACATGGTGTGTGGTGCCGCACAGAATATCATGTTATCAAGTTCCTTGCGGAAGTATAAGAATGAGGCTCACAACCGAGATGGAGTTGGACAAACCATCGAGATGGTTGTAGTGTAATTAGGTATGGTTTATCTTAACCATAGAATTACACTAGTGCGCTTTGTGTGCATTGAGAAGAGCCAAAAGAGAGGTCATCCAATTTTGTACTGACTTCATAAATTGGATTAGACCTCAGATATAATTTATGGAGTATGATCTATTAATCCCGAAATAATAACAGGCACGTATAATTACTTATTATTTCTTTGACTTATCAATGGGAGAGATTTATTCTGTTAAATCGATAGGCCTGGTAAATTGAGAAATAGTATTAATTATATAGTGTGTCATTGATTATTGATGGGATCTGTATCTTGGTGAGTCAGGATGATGATGCCCTCTTGGTGAGCTCAAAAGGATTGTTATGTCAAATCTTGCAAGTGGACTATGGTTAGACATGATGAAAAGGTTGAGTGGTACTAATCAAGGATCAAGAGCATAATTAATTAAATTTGTCAGTAATATAAATTAATTATCGGGCATTCAATATCTTAAACACAGGGAGATGGACGACTCATAATAGGTGGAGCTCATATGAAAATATGGGAGTTGGTGAGGAAGTTCAATGGGATCCTTTAGAGGAATGGATCTCCATTAATGGATCGGGTTTGGATCCATCAGCGGGCCATGAACCAACTCCTCCTTATGGTCCCTACCATAGCCCTATAAATATCCCATAGGAGTCATGATACAAGGCTAATTAATACCTGATTAATTCAGAATTAATCCACATCAAAACCCAAAACCTCTCTCCCAAATCTCTCTCCTAGGGCAACCCCTTGCACCAGCGATAGAGGAGGAAGAAGGAGGAGAATCCTTCGGTTCTCCACCTCATTAGCTCCTCGTCTTTGGCGTGGAGACTTTGGCAGGTCTAGGAGAGATCAGCGGGAGGTAGAAGGTGTAGGACCGGTGTCGTCGATAGAGGGGGGATGAATATCGACCGTGAAAAACTTCGTTGAAAACTCGTCGATCTTTCTAGACCCAGAGCGTTAGTGCAACAGAAAAGTAAAACAGAAAAAGAAATAACAACATAGCAGACACGCGGGATTTATTTACTTGGTTCCCGACCCCCCTGGGTCAGTACATCCAAGGCCTATGTACTCGGCGTGAGTCCACTATTGGTCTCCTTTCCGGAATTTCTGGAGGCGGAGAAAACCCATCTTACAGTTGATAATTACAATGAAAAAAATATGAAATTAAGTGTAGAATAATAAAAGCAATCCGAACAAAAGCGAATTTGAAACTCGGCCGATCTGGATCTCCGAAGTACCGCGCACTTCCTCCTGGAACCTCCTGGTCGTAGAGCCTCATCTTTAGCGCGTTATCATCGGTTAGAATGATCAGAATCACTCTGGAAAGTTGTGTTTGAGGCAGAGAGGTCGAAGCCCCTTTTATAGGCTTCATACGGGCGCCTGTGACGATGGGGGGGGCCCTATAGACTTGGTCCAACCTTATCTCCGCGCCGAACTCGTCACAGCTAATAAAATTTCTGACCAGGGCACCCCGGACCTCCCAGGCGCCTGAGTGAAGGCTTATTTGTGTTTCAAACTAGAAACAGCAAATACAGCTTTCAACTTGGGCGCCCGTATCATCCCGGGCGCCAGAATAGAAGCCTATTCTGCTTCTTCACGAAACCTGTTTTTTTTCTTCTTTGGGCTAGGCGCCTGATTCATGGTGGGTGCCTGATTCATGTTGGGTGCCTGATTCATGTTGGGCGCCTGGCTTCAAGGCATCCAGCTACCTTCTGTGTGATTTTCCTACTTTGTCTTCCATTCTTGGTACCTACAAGATACACCAACACAAAGCAAACATACACACAATATTAGTCTTAAGGACTTGGTTCTGACTTCGGATTTTTCATGAAACCCTAGGTCGAACTGACGCAAGTTCTCACCCCGGAGAATGTGCCTTTCACCTACTCCATTCAGGAGACGATTGCCACCCAGTCCTTCGGGTGGACTTTTGCTTAGCTTCCGATACTCTCGGATCTTGAGACGTCCGAACCCTGACCCGTCTCTACTTCTGTCCTTAGTCATCGCTCAGCTAAGTTGCTCAGTCCCTCGGACCAAGACTTCGTGCCCAAACCCTAAGTCCAGGACTTCGGTGCCCAACTCTCGGCCAGGTCTTCTTACCCAGTCCTCGACCAGGACTTCGTGCCCACCTTCCGAGCAAGTCTTCGGTGCCCAGCCCTTTGCCAGGACTTAGTGCCCAATCCATGATCAGAACTTAGTGCCTAGGTTAATCGAGGACTTTGGTCCATTTTGTTACTCCTCTCTCAACTCCCCTTCTCTGGTTTAATGTATCACTGACTTAAGTATATTGTCAAATATTAAAACACTTAGAGGAGGACATCACTGATGCAACTTGCACCAACAATATCCCCTTTTTGATGTTTGACAATAATTTATGTTAGATTGGTTGAAAGGGCTAAACCTTACCTGTTGGGATCAAATGAAAAAAATACTCTAGGTTTTGAAAAGTCCAATTTTGATCCTCTAGGGAAAATAGAGAAAAAAATAAAATTTCTAACTTTCACTCTCCCCCCTTTTTGAAAAACATTTTGATTTTTTTTATCCTTTGGGAAAGGGAAAAGGAATTATTACTAACTTAAGGTGCATCTCTCCCCCTTTATCACACATCGAAAACAAGAATACATGCACCAACAATGGAAACATTTTGAAAAATATTGTGAATATTTTGCAAGTACTTTCAAAAAAATATTTGAGCTTTTGAAAAATTCAAGTACTTTTGAAAAAAATATTTGAGCTTTGAAAAATTAAGTACTTTTGAAAAATATTTCAATTTTTGAAAAGTATAAGTATTTCGAAAAATGTTAAGAGCTTTGAAAAATGCTAGTACTTTGTAAGATATTAAGCATTTTTGAAACATATAAGTGTTTTTTTTTTAATATTATGAATTTAAGAAACATAAGTACTTTGAAAAATATGAAGAATTTTGAAGAATTAAGTACTTGACATGGTTTCTTTTCCAGACTAACACAATCCTAGGATATCTTGTTGACTACAAAGACATTTTCCTAAGTGTCCTGGAAAATTCTCCAAATTCAAGTAAGTACTATTTTCGAACAGAATTTTGATAAGCAAAAAGAATGATAGTACTTTGAAAATGTATGTATGTACATTTTGAAAAATGTATGACTTTTTGAAGACATAATATTTTACTTGACTTGGTTTATCTTCTAGTTTGACACAATCATAGGAAACCTTGTTAGCTACAAGGACCTTTTTCTAAGTGTCCTGGAAAATTTTCCAAACTCAAGAAAAATATTATTTCAAATTGATTAAAACCAGGTAAATTTTTGAAAATAAGAATATTTTTAAAGAAAAATTATTAAAATGATAGTATTTGAAAAGATACTTATGTTTTCAAAAGGCTTTGGAAATACCGTGCATGAAAATATTTGAAATATTCAATAATTCTTTTAATTTGCCCTCCCCCTAAACGTGACCCAGTCCTGGGAAGCTTGTTGACCACAAGTACTCTTCCTCTGAGTCTTTAGGATTTGGTTCAGATCAAAAAGAAATATTTAATAATTTCAAAAATAATTGCCAAAAAAAACTTGTCAGAAAATTTTCTTTTGACTTGGACTCCCCCTAAATTTGACACATCCTAGGAGTTCTTGAAGATCATGAAGTGGACCTTTCTCTGTGTCTTTAGGGTTTATCAAAGTCAAAGGAGCAGGTAATTTTTGAACATATAATTTTTAAAACATAAGTCTTTCTCGAAAACACAAGTGATAATAATTTAAAGCACAGTTTTCGAAAAGTATTTTCAAAAGTAAAAAAAACTCCCCTGTACTCGACATCGTTTGACACTATTAAAGTGCCCTAAGGAACTTTAGTGTTGTCCTAAGAGGCTTGTGTCTAATTGTGTGAGTCAAACAATTTTCAAAATGGTATGAATTTTGAAAACATATAATATATTAGCAATCAGACAATCATGAAATCCATAAAAACATTATTATGTTGAAGCACTATTTTACAAATATATTTTTAGAAAAATATTCTAAGAATTTTGAAAACTGTTTTGAAAAATATTTTTCAATTTATTAATCCTTAACATCTCACCCATTCTAGATGTCTCAATACAGCAAGCATGGTTGCCTTATGGGTGTATTGTGAGATGCTTGAATCATTTTTCTTAATTTATTATTAAATCTAAGATTCAATTAAAACTTGTGTTAGATTCAAATCTGACAATAGTAAAGTGAATTTGATTTTCAATAATTGGGTTCTAGGTCTTGGCGAGGCACTAGGCCTTCTTTGGCCGTAGCCTTATTGGATCATCAACCCTTTCCTTGACAAAGCCTTTTATTGAAAATTCATCTTCAAGTTACTCCTTGAAAGATTTTGGTCTAACTAGTTTGGGTCTTGGATCCGTAGCTTCGGCTAGTTCCACCAAAATGGTTTTCCTAATGTATTATCATCTCACTGCCTCCCAATACTGCTAGGATCGTTCCGGTATGCTAGAGGGGGTGAATAGCATTTCGAACCCCTTTTCTTCCTACAGGGTTAGTTTGCACAATGGAATATACAATAAAAAATAATCAAACAAATACTAACCAATGCTAACACGAGGATTTACTTGGTATCCACCCCGGTCGGTTTACTAATCCAAGAATCTATCAGTGGATCACTCCCCGGATAACCTCCGGCTAGCCCTCATCACTCCTTGTGGGTGAAGAAACCTTGCCACAACACCAAGCAGACCTCTGAGCACAAAGACTACTATCTTGCCTTTAACCAAGACAAGATTCGTCAAGAAACTTAGTCACCACGAAGTCCTCTTTAAATAGGACTCGGGGTTGATTTCTCGCTACCAGTCGACTGCCCCTAGGCAGTCGACTGGTGCCAGCCAAATTCGACCGTTGACACCCCCAATGTTCGAATTTGCCAGCTCACCAACCACCCAGGGCAGTCGACTTGTCCCACGTTAAGACCCTTCTGTGAGTTCCATCAGTCGACTGCCCCCAGGCTAGTCGACTGGTCTACTCACCCACCAAAGGTTACTCTTCCTGAGTACATTCCACTCCGCACTCAAACCCTAGGATTTCCCCAATACAATCACATAGCACTCGAACCCTCACGACTTGACTGGCCCCTCCACCGCAATCTCGACTATTGCCTTCGCGCCCTCTTCATCTTCGGCTCCCGTCCCTCAGATGCATGCAAGCCTCCAGCTTGCCTCCATGCCATCCTTCACGCATGCCTCGAAGTCCGCGCCCATCAGCTCATCGTCCCTACTCTCCAAGGTCCCTCGGGTGCACACAAGCCTCCAGCTTATCTCCATGTCACCCTTTACCGTACCGAGGTCGTCCAGTCAAGTCAATATGTGTAAACCTGTACAACGTACACACTCAACACACACTTACTAAATACAAGGGAAAACTTAACTTAAACCCTTTGCCCAAACATCAAAACTCATGATCACTCCGGATCACAGATTGCCTCAACAATCTCCCCCTTTTTGATGTTTGGCAATACGTTTAAGTTAGGGAAAGCAAAATAGTAGTCTATGTTGGATCGAGAGAACCGATAGAGGGGGTGAATATCGGAAAGCGTTGAGATTTAAGAATTAGAGAAATTACATAGCGGAAATTAAAACAAACAAACGCAAACACCAAGGTTTTTACTTAGTTCGGAGTCGTGGTCGGCTCCTACTCCAAGGCCCACGGTCGTTGACCGTTTACTGCGGGCAATTCTATATTGGCGCAAAATGGTTTACAAATAGATGTTACAATTGCAGTATAGTAAACAAAAAAATAGAAAATCGGCGGCAGAGGGACGTCGTCGGCGCTTGTATCTCGAGTCGGGAGGTTTCTGGAGCAGAGCGCGTGAGCAGAAGAGCGTGATTGCGTTGAATGGATTGAGTGTGGAAGCCTTGGGGTCGAGGGCCCTTTTTATAGCACCTGGGGGCACCCGGAACGTCGGGGGTGCCCCCCCCCCATGTGTCAGCCGATCCGCTTTGCTCTCGGTCAGCTCTGATCCCTTAAAACTCGGGATCAGGCTTTGACCGGGGCGCCCAGAATGCTGGGGGCACCCGGGTTGACCGGGTCTCTTCTTATCTGTTGGCTTCGATGGGAGTTGCTTCGTTAGCTTCACCTGGGGGCAACCGGGACAAAGACTACTATCTTGCCTTTAACCAAGACAAGATTGGTCAAGGAACTTAGCCACCACGAAGTCCTCTTTAAATAGGACTCGGGGCTGATTTCTCGCTACCAGTCGACTGCCCCCTGGGTAGTCGACTGGTGCCAGCTAAATTTGACCGTTGACACCCCCAACGTTCGAATTTGCCTGCTCACCAGCCACATACCAGTCGACTGCCCCCAGGGCAGTCGACTGGTCCCAGGTTGAGACCCTTCTGTGAGTTCCATCAGTCGACTGCCCCCAGGCTAGTCGACTGGTCTACTCACCCAACTAAGGTTACCCTTCCTGAGTACATTCCACTCCGCACTCAAGCCCTAGGATTTCCCTAGTAAAATCACACAGCACTCAAACCCTCACGACTCGACTGACTCCTCCACCGCAACCTCGACTATTGCCTTCGCGCCCTCTTCATCTTCGGCTCCCGTCCCTCGAATGCATGCAAGCCTCCAGTTTGCCTCCATGCCATCCTTCACGCATGCCTCGAAGTCCGCGCCCATCAGCTCATCATCCCTCCTCTCCAAGGTCCCTCGGGTGCACACAAGCCTCCAGCTTGTCTCCATGTCACCCTTTATTGTACCGAGGTCGTCTAGTCAAGTCAATATGTGTAAACCTGTACAACCTGCACACTCAACACACACATATTAAATACAAGGGAAACCTAACTTAAACCCTTTGCCCAAACATCAAAACTCATGATCACTCCGGATCATAGATTGCCTCAACAAATACTAGGTTGTTCAAGTTTCAATTATTCTTTTTCCTATAACCATTCTAAATTATGCATAAAATTAAACGTGAATGACATGACATATATTAAAAAAAATTACATATGCATGGCATGACAGTTATGCATGAGTCAAGCAATTCAAATCATTTTATTTAAGTTTCTAAAAATGTATCAAATTCCAGATTTGATACATGTCATGTGAACCCACGAATATGTCAACCCACTTTGACATATTTAATTTTATTAAATTTATTATTGTAGTTTGGATAAAATTTTATTTTATTTGAGTTTAAGTTATTTAAGAATTAATTAGAACTGAATTCAGAACTAATTAAAGTTGAATTAATTTGAATTTGATTTAATTATGATTTAATTGAATTAATTTGAATTTGATTTAATTAAGATTTAATTGAATTAATTTAAATTTGACTTAAGCAAGATTTAACTTAAAGTTTGATTTATCTTTAAATTAATTAATTAATTATGAATTAAATATTAAGAATTAATTACTGTTTAAATAAAGGATTAATTTAAGGTTTAAAAATTAATTTAAATTTAATTACAGTTTTTAAGATTTATCTTGATTTATGTTTCAAAATTTCTGGGTTGGTTAAAAGTTGTGGGTTTAATTTCATCATTTTCATTATTTCAAGAATTTCTGACTCATCTACTATTTCTTCCTTACTTATCTTTTCAAGTTTTTCCAATAATTCAGGTTTATTTGAATCTTTGTGATTTTTATTGACTATAGCCTTAATCTTAGAAAATTTCATCTCCTTCTCAAAATTAGATCTTTCAATATCCTCAAAGTAGCTGGAGTAATATGGGCCACTAGTTAATTTTTCAGGATTATCTAAGAGAATAATTAAATTATTATCTAAAGAGACATCATCTCCACTATCCTCAGAATTATCCTTATTATCCTCAGAATTATCCTCAAGAATTTCAAAATTATCCTTAATAATTATATTATTAGTTTCAGGATTATCCTTTGAAATATTTTTAAGATTTTCAAATTCGAAATCAGAATTATTCGAATTTGAATTTAGAGTTATCCTTAAGGTTTATGAATTAGAATTCAGAGTTATGCTTAAGGTTTTCAAATTTGAATTCAGTGTTATCCTTAAGGTTTTCAGAATTAATTTGTATAATTTTATCAGATCTATTTTCAAATTTAAAATTATTAGAATTTTTAGACTAATTTAGGATTAATTTCAGAATTAATTTTAGAAATTAACGAATTAATGTTAAGGATTACAAGGTTAATTTTTGATATTTTAGCATTACCTCTTTTTTCTAACTGATCTAATTTATCAGAAAAATCAACAGACTTATCTAAATTATTAACATAGGAAAGTGCGGGAATTTGAAAAATTTTTGGAACATACATTTTGCGTACCTTTTCCGGACACTTATTTTTGTAGTGTCCGTACTTTTCGCATTTGAAGCATCATACGTGACTTTTGTCTCTCCGGACTCCTGGCGCTGGTGCCTCTTTTGCTGCCGATGAAGAACGAGTCTTACGAGTAGGGCACTGATTTTTATAGTGCCCTCTCTCCTTGCACGTGAATCATATAATATGAAATTTAAAATTTAACATTTTAAAAATAAATTATACCTAATTCACCCCTAGGCTCCCCCTCAACTCCAGGCATCGTTGCTCCGTCGGCGGTTAGTCCGGTGAAGAGCGGCCTGGCTCTGATACCACTTGTAGGACCGGTGTCGTCGATAGAGGGGGGTGAATATCGACCGTGAAAAACTTCGTTGAAAACTCGTCGATCTTTCTAGACTCAGAGCGTTAGTGCAGCGGAAAAGTAATATAGAAAAAGAAATAACAGCACAGCAGACACGCGAGATTTATTTACTTGGTTCCCGACCCCCCTGGGTCAGTACGTCCAAGGCTTATGTACTCGGCGTGAGTCCACTATTGGTCTCCTTTCCGAAATTTCCGGAGGCGGAGAAAACCCGTCTTACAGTTGATAATTACAATGAAAAAGTTATGAAATTAAGTGCGGAATAATAAAAGCAAACCGAACAAAAGCGAATTTGAAACTCGGCCGATCTGGATCTCCGAAGTGCCGCACACTTCCTCCTGGAGCCTCCCGGACATAGAGCCTCATATTTAGCGTGATGTCGTCGGTCAGAATGATCAGAATCGCTTTAGAAAGTTGTGTTTGAAGCAGAGGGGTCGAAGCCCCTTTTATAGGGTTCATACGGACGCCTGTGAGGATGGGGGCGCCCCTATAGACTTGGTCAAACCTTATCTCCGCACCGAACTCGTCGCAGCTGATAAAATTTTAGACCAGGATGCCTCGGACCTTCTAGGCACCTGAGTGGAGACTTATCTGTGTTTCGAACTCGAAACAGCAAATACAGCTTTCAACTTGGGCGCCCGTATCATCCCGGGCTCCTGAATGGGAGCCTATTCTGTTTTTTCACGAAACCTGATTTTTTTTTTCTTCTTTAGGCTAGGATTCTGATTCATGGTAGGCGCATGATTCATGTTGGGCGCCTGATTCATGTTGGGCGCTGGCTTCAAGGCATCCAGCTGCCTTCTGTGTGATTTCCCTTCATTATCTTCCATTCTTGGTACCTACAAGATACACCAACACAAAGCAAACACACACACAATATTAGCCTTAAGGACTTGGTTCTGACTTCGGATTTCCACGAAACCCTAGGTCGAACCGACGCAAGTTCTCACCCCCGAGAACGCGCCTTTCACTTACTCCATTCAGGAGACGGTTGCCACCCAGTCCTTTGGGTGGACTTTTGCTTAGCTTCCGATACTCTCAGATCTCGAGACGTCCGAACCCTGACCCGTCTCTACTTCTGTCCTTAGTCATCGCTCAGCTAAGTTTCTCAGTCCCTCGGACTACGACTTCGTGCCCAAACCCTAAGTCCAGGACTTCGGTGCTAACTCTCGGCCAGGTCTTCTTGCCCAGACCTCGACCAGGACTTCCTGCCCACCTTCCGAGCAGATCTTCGGTGCCCAGCCCTTTACCAGGACTTAGTGCCCAATCCATGATCAGGACTTAGTGCCTAGGTTAATCTAGGACTTTGGTCCATTTTGTTACTCCTCTCTCAACTCCCCTTCTCTTGTTTAATGTATCACTGACTTAAGTATATTGTCAATCATTAAAATACTTAGAGGAGAACATCGCTGATGCAACTTGCACCAACAGAAGGAAGGGAGAAGACCCGTTGCGGCAACCCTTCACCCAATTTTGTGGCACCGACGGTGAGGAAGAGAATATTGATTCTCTTCCTCTCCTTCTTCCCATGTTTCTTCTTCCCTCTTCATCTTCACTTCTCCCTTGGCATGCGCAAGCAAGGAGCAAGGCAGAGGGGTGGTTAGCAGCCGGAAAATAGGGAGGTTCTCTCCCAAGTAGGCGCTGGCGGCATTAAAGAGGGTGGCTAGGGTTTCGGCGGGTTTTGGGAAGAAGAAGGAGGTCTCTCAGCTTCTTCTTCCTTTTCTTCATCTTCCTAGCATTCATCTCGGTGCTGCCTCATGGTCGGCCGGACCTTGGAGCTTGAGGTGGCCGGCGGCGTGAGGAGGAGAGGAGAGAAGGTGGCCGGCCGAAAACCCTAGCTAGGGTTTTGGTTGGTAAGTTGGAAGAGGTTTGAAGAAGGTGATCTTGGCAAGCCTTGGTGACTCTGCGTCTTGGTAGCTCGTCGCCCACACGACGTCTAGGAGGGGAGGGTATACCTCTCCCTAGCTCGGTCTTTCTTTTGCTATGTTATTGCTTTGATTAAGTTTATCATTGCATGTGTTTAATTAATTGCCATGGATTAATTATTTGTTAATTAATATGTCAATTAATTTATGTCATGGACCCCGATTATAAACACAAAATCGGCTATCCATTCGTTGTCTTTTTCGGAGTTGATTAATCCAAAATGTTACAAGGCCTTGACTTTGGTTTTGGCTAAGTTGTGACTTGGATTAATTGACACGACGACGAGACATCCATTTTAGAGATGGGTCTCTATTCGGATTAAATTTTTAATCCATAGACATAGAGAGGACTCTCATGTTCAACCCTGTGATTTCTTAGGAAACCCTCAAGACATACAAAGGATTATTCCCACATGACGTCCAAGAAGAGGTGGGGTAATACAGTAGAAAATCGCGAGGTAAACGGGAAGGTATATCTTCTCTCATGGTTCCTTTGATCTTACTATTATTTCTTGTGTGTTTAATTAATTGCATAATTATTATTGCTTAATTAATTTTGTCAATTAATGATTTTGGACTCCAATGATAAACACAAAAATCGGTGATCCACTCATCGTCTATTCCGCGGCTAATCGGTTGGACGAGATTGATTGCTAGAACAACATGTTTGTTTAAGCAGTCGCTTGAATCGGTTAGCACGATGATGAGACGGTCGTTTGGGAAATTGTTCTCCATTCGGATTGATAATTTTAATCCGGGGACATGGAGAGGTTTACCATGCGCGACCCAGAATCTCCTCAGAACCCAACACTTGCTTGAGGAAGATCCTCAAGTTTCTGTACCAATCTAAGAAATTTGCTCCGTTGAGTTTGTCCTTCTCAAGGATAGATCACAAAGTGACAGTATTTTACGTATTTGACATCATGGTTATCTACAATATTAAAATACATAAATAAGTATCTTATCTAATCATTTAATTAGGTATTTAATTAAATGATACTCCATTGAATTATAAAACTTTTGGTAAGGGCTAGTCATAGATGTAGACAAACACAATTTGCCCACACTACTCGCTCTATCCCAATAGTGACAACATTCATGTGGGACAAAATCCACATCATACCTTACCTTGAGTTAGCTTTGGCTAATCACCCATGATTTAGTATGATTAGGTAGGCAACGTTTACCAATTACAACATATACAACTCTTGTGTACAATAGGTCAAGATCCACATTATACATCATCTTGAGTTAATTTTGGCTAATCGGCCAATACTTAGTATAATTATTCTTCAACCTAACTTTCCCAACTTTTGGAATATGCCTCTAAGTTCTCAATACAATTGAGGTAACTTTGTTAAGTCTAATCCAACGTTCAATAGTGGGACATCACAATTGTCCACTCGCACTCTACCAAAATAAAATGTGTCACTTTGCTTTAGCAAACCCAATAACAAAAGATCGAGGTAGTAGTGAGTACCAAACTATGGTAAGCATATCGATTAATTTAATTAAGATATACTTATCATCTTAATTGCATCACATACAGATAATAATATAAGCAATAATTGTGACATAGTTATGACCCATATACTACAATCCTCTCAAGCCAATGAGAAGATCGAATGGTCAACCTAGAGATAACATCTTCTCCAATTGCTTCCTTAGGTCGTCATGTATTGTCGGCATCCTTCTTGTAACTTTATCCTCCAATGGGCTTTCCACTCCTCATTTTGTACATTATAAAATAAAGAAAACTCGAGTTACATTCGAGTCTAAATCTATTTTAAAATGAGAAAAATAGAGATGAAGGCACGATACGCAGACCGTATTATGAATTACAACATGCACATATACACAACTACAATCATATTAGGGCTAAGAGTCATAACCCTGTACCATGGCAACAAACCCACAATAAATTTAGTGTTGGATAGCTTGGCGGGTTTTCGAAGCAAATACCTGGTCGTCCATGAGAGACCTCTCCATGTCCACGGATTAAAAAATTAATCCGAATGGAGACCTATCTCCCAAACGACCGTCTCGTCGTCGTACTAATTGGTTCGAGTTACAACTTAGCCAAAGTCAAAGTTTAAGCCTTGTAACTCGCCTAACCAATTGGTCACGGAAAAGAAGACGAGAGGATCGCCGATTTTTATGTTTATTATCGGGGTCCAAAATAATTAATTATCAACAATAATTATCAAATAATTAAGAATATGATAATTAATTAATCACCACATGCAATGATAGAATCAAAGAGTCAAGGAAGAGGTTATACCTTCCCGTTACCTTGTGATCTTCTATCGTATGACCCTCTCCTCTTGAGCCAAGGAAAATTAAAGTTGATATGCTAGAAAAACTAATTTATAATCTTGCTGACTTTGAAAATCTAGATTTTTTCTCCAATTATGATGTTACTTAGATGATCTTTTTTTGATGCTTGATTTTTTCATTTACGCAATTTTATTTTAGACTTTGGGAATGGTTAGTTAAGGACAAGGCTTACTTGAAACTTGAACAACATAGTATTAAGAGGAGGTGAGATGATAGTACGTTAGGGAAGCCTGTCTAAGGAGTCAAGTAGGGTAAGGCGTACCCTATTTGATCTGTTTAGTCCGGTGAAACTAGCTGAAGCGATATCTCCAAACCCTAAGCTAGTTAGACCAGAGTTTCTTAAAATGTAATTTGAAAATGATCTTTCTTTAAAAGGCTTTGTCTAGGAAAGGGTTGTTGATCCAATAAAGCTACAACCAAAGAAGGCATCTGTGCCTCGCCAAGACCTAGAAGCCGATTATCGAAACTCACTTTTAAATTTCTATTTGATAAATTGAAATCTAACACAAGTTTTAATTAAATCTTAGATTTAAGATTAAATTAAAAGATAAAAATAATACATCTCACAAAACAGATAAAGTAACATGTTTTGTCACTTAGAATTGGGTGAGATGTTTAGGACCTAATAATTTAGTCTAGCATAAACTAACCAAATTAATTCAACTTTTAATATACAACATTTTTCAAAATTAAAACATCATTTTTTTTAATTTTCACTTAATTAAAATTTCAATTAAAGTTCACTTAATATTTTTCAAAATTAAAATTAATTTGGTTTTAAAATTAAACTCACTTCGTATCTTTTAAACTTTTTCAAATTTAATTGTGTCAACTTTGAAAAACCTTAAAGACTTCAAAATAACTCATCAAACTAAGTCTTGAATGTAATTAGATTAGAAACAAGGACTTGATTGAATTACATTTTGAATGGTCAAGTCTGGTCATCTCGGGCGCCCCAAGCCTTTCCCGGCATACGAGACAGTCAACTTTGCCAATTCAGAGCATACTGATCTCAGGTGCGCGAGACAGTCTCGGGCGCCTCCTAGCCTGTCACAGGCGCCCCTGTGACCTTACAGGTGCCCGGAAAGACCTTTATAAAGATATGCTTACAGCTTCCTTCTCCACACTTCCAACAACTTCCTCTCATCCTCTCCTCACTTCTAAAGCGCCCTAAAGCTGCTCAATCTCCCTCGATCACTCTAATTTCATAATGTCGCCCTGGTATGACTTTACATTTGATTTTACAATTTCAGTCAATAATGTTAGCTTTTCTACTTATTTAGTAAGCACGGAGTTACCCAAACCGACCCCGGGGTCGTGCCTAGTCCGGACCCTAGATTTCTGACCTTAGCTTTATTTAATAAGTTCGCCCACACAACGTATAAACCTATTAAGACTAGCTATTTAAATAGAAGTATCTTTATCCAATCTTGCTCTTTAGCAATAGATGTTATTAACTTCTACCAGTTAGATCAGCAAGTGTATTGTACCAGTCGTATCAACACGACCCTATGTGCTGAATTTTACAACAACTTGGTCAAAATTGATGACCTGTGCTACACTATCACTGTTCAAACCATTCCACTCACCATCACATCAACCCTTTTCAACCGTTTTCTTGGACTACGACCCTCTCAGTCCACATTCTGTTGCTATCCTCCGACGGATCTTCCTTCGCTCCTCCGTATTCACACATCACCCTTGATACTCTCTATTCATACTTTTTCGCAGAGGAGAGGGACCCGACAGTATAGAGATTTCAGTCCGTCGATCAGCGCATTCAGGACTACACTCTTTACAGAGTCCTGATCCGCTGCATTCTTCCTTTGACCTCTCGAGATGTAGTGGCTATGCGACCCTTTCACACCTTCCTACTCTACGCGATGATCCACCACCTGGACATAGACATTGGTCTACACATGTTCCAGACGATCATCTACGCTTCCAGTGTATCCACCCATTCCAGAGTATGGACACCTTACTGTCACATTCTCACTTCCCTCCTTCATCACCATGGTCATGACATCTCTGATGGAGTGGTCATCATGATAACTGAATTTGACGAGATAGGGTCTAGGAATTTTTCGTAAGCAGCCATAACCATCTCGGCCACCGGGGTTATGTCGTGGAGACGACGAGGTGCTCGACGCCGGATCGACTCATACGACGAGGTGGACGTCGACGTAGCCGATCTCGTCGCTGAGATCGAGGAGCAGCTGCGAGAGTCACCACCGCCGCCGCCCTCTCCGACTACGGATCAGCGACTTGCTCGGATAGAGATGGAGGTCCACAGTCTCCGAGAGGAGTTGGAGGCTCATCACATCGAGCACATGGACGCCCTGCAGGCCCGACACAATACAGACCAGCCCGACACGATGAGATGATATCGATGTTTCGGTCGTGGCAGCCCAGCCCATTTTGGCCTCCTGGCCCATCTTCTTAGACCAGAGTTGTATTTCTGATGATCTGATTTTTCCTACTTTGTAGGGCTGACTTGTTGACTTACATTATGCACTTCACTTGGTTACTTCTATGCACCTAATTTATTTATCTACTTAATATTTGACTTATATTTTAGGGTTGTGCTTAGTAGAATAACACTATTATCATGTATGTTTTAAAAAAAAATTCAAAACTAGTATTTCAAATCTTTTGAAAAATTGCTTTTATTTTATTTTTAAAAAATTCATTTCTGACTTAGATTTTTTTCAAAAAATTACTCGCTTTAAAACTAGGGTTTTCTATGAAATGGATTTAGCCTAAGCTTTAACCCTAGAATTGCATGCTCCTGTAGATCTAGAAGCGACCATCTCACAAGCACATTAGGACACTTTGATTGATAACCTACACTGGGTTGAGATGATTAGGTCTATGCCTTGACTCTAGATGCATTAAGTCAGTGCATCTAGAGTAGTTGGGGTGATAAATACATTTGAACAGCAATCAAGCTAAGTGTTCAAGCTTAGAAAATCTAACTTGATCAAATCACTTAACTTGACTAACCCTAGTGAAAGTTGTTGTTATATAACAGTTAGCAAGTAGCTAACTGGGTTAGACAGGACCTGAAAGAGTTCAATTTAGTTGGTTTGATTCTTGTTGTGGCTTGGACTCACTAGAATTCGTTCAATATGTGTTTTCAATTTTTACAAAAATAAATTGGCTCTGATTTTCTACTGTTTTTTACCAGTTTTTTGATATATGACAATGGGGGAGAGTAAAAAAAGAGTGTAAGTTTTTTTAAAAAGTAAAGTTAAATTTAATTTTTTTAAAAAAGTAAAATTAACTTTACAAATGTATTAAATTTTCTAAGTGTAAAATATGTTTGCAAAATAATGTGTTAAAATATTTTTCTAAGTGCAAAATATTTTTTTGGCACAATATTTTTAAAGGGCAAAATCTTTGTAAGTGTGCAAATATTTTTGAGTAAAAAAAGTGCAAAGTCTTTTAAAGCACAAATTTTTTGGTAAAGTTAAAATTCTATTTTCAGAAAAATTTATTAATCTTTCCAAAAAGATGTCTTAACTTTTTCAACTACAAAATTTTGCAAATAATACTTAGTCAAAATTTGCTGATCTTGATTTCACAAAAAGTCTTTAAATTTTTTTTCTCAAAAAGGGTACATGACAGGCCCAAACTATGTGTCACGAATGTGGGCCTCAAATTTAAAATGTGAATGAATAGCTGGAAACCCTTTTCACAATCAAAATCTAAAAATGTAGCAAAGGGGCCACAGGTCGTATTTTTCTCGGGGCTAGTCGTCGTGTTTGACTCGAGCTTGGTTTATGGTCGTTTCTGTTTTTGGGTTTCACACAAATAAATGAATTTGGGGGTTGTGGTCGAAAATGAAATTTGCAATTTAGAATGAAAATGAAATAGAAATAAAGGAAAATGAGCAATGGAACTAACAAGGATATGGCACCTAGTACTCACCTAATGTTGAACCAAAGCTAACAGGGAACTAAACCTATTACTCCACTTAGCCGAAAGTAAGAAAGCTAACAAATGCAAGGGAAATTCAAGGAATCTAAAGGTGATATCAATAGAATTCAAGAGCTATTTTCTGCCATAAAAACAAGTGAAAACTGATGTAAAAATATTTCCCAAACAACTTGGCACACAAGCTGAATTTGTTGTGCCAAGCTCTGAATTTTTGTACCTAAAACCACTTCTAACAATTCAGAATTGTAACTGATCGAATGCAATTTGGCAAGCAAGCTATTATTGGAAAACTTGGAAGGAATGAATGAGGAAAGCAGTCCTAAAGCAGTCAAGCAAGACACAAACCGAAACTAAACTTCAATGTCCAGGAATTTCAGAAATACTAAGCTAAACAAAGTGGGATTCAGAAACAATTCTGGACAACTTAGATTACTGGATTCATAACCTAAATGTGATCTCTGATTGCAGGGAATAAACTAAGCGCTAACAATCTGAAAACAAGCTAAAAGAGCACTAAAAACTGAACTAAAGTCCAAAACTGGGCAGAATTTCTGATACGCAAGGTTTGACTAGGAAACACATTGAATTTTTGGCTTATCAAGCTAAACAATGATTCAGAATTGAAGCTAAGGTCTAAACAAACTTAGACTATCTAGATTAGCTCACTAAAAATGAAACAAAGAGGAAAAATTCTGAAACTGAATTGCAATTGCAGTTATGAAATGGCACGCAAACAAGGAATTGGCACGCAGCAGTTTAAGCTACAATGAAACTGAAATTTAACTCCAACTATCATCAAACAGGTTCCTAACTTACTGAACTCGAAGATTTAAATCCTAATTAAGCTAAACAATTCAGAATTTAAAACTAAGACAACCGAAATCTGGATTTTTGCAGAAACAGAACAGAGTTTTACTCAAAATTGTAAATTACAACTAATCAAACGAAAAGTAAATGTCTAAGCTACTCCTCAACTCCTGCCGTGCTCAAGAAATTCTTGGTTGTCAATCAAGAACTGGCTTCGAACCCCTAGGCTCAGCAAATCAGTGGACAATCAATTCTGAAGTTGATTTCGCATCAAATCTGCGCTTGATGGAATTTTCCATCCGATTCACTCCATCTCGATTGGTTGAGCTGCGATGATGATGTGGGAAACTTCTGAGCTCACCTGAGAACCCCTACAAGTGATTCAGAAGCTTTGAAATGGATTGCGGTCGAGAAGAAGATGATCGGACTGAGGACTGCCGAGACCCTCAAGCAATCCCCTGTTCCAGCGCAAATGAGCAGAATTCTTCAAACACCAATAGCCAAAGACTTGGTTCTCGATCTGGAATGGAAGATGAGGTGGTCACGCCTTCTTGGAAGCAAGAACTTTGAAGAACGATGAAGAAACGAGGAAGAACGGCGAAGAACAGTGAATCTAGGCTTAAGACGCGACAAGGTTTTCTACGCAGAAGATTTCCTTAAGTATTTAGCTTTGAACGGTCCAGATTGATCCACTTCAATCCAACGGCTGATCTTGGTCCGATTTGAGCCAGACTTTGATGATGATGATCTGGGGTCAGGATCTGCCTTGTGGTAGATCGGATCCTCCAGATATGCAACGGATGGTTCAGATCAACTCTATCTGTGATTGGACGCTCTAGAGCCCTCCTTGCTTGATCCAACGGTTGATTTAGCTCTGATTGGGATGAAACCTTCAGATCTTGATCATAGAGCTTGATCAACCCTAACCCTAGCTCGGATTGCTTCAGATCGTCCCGGATGGCTCAGATCTAGCCGCTCTTGAATCGGACGGCCCGGATTAATCGTAGGCTTGATAATTCGATCCGGTTCACATCCGACTCAGGTTTGACCCAATATGCCCTAGATCCTTGAACCTGGATGCCTACAAAAATAGATCAAGAATTTAGTGGCCAATTAACTCAAATATATGTAATTTTGCAATTAAGTCCAAAATATGAATAAGTTCTAAAACCTAGGGCAATTTCACAATTTTAGCAATAAAAACATAGATCAAACATGGATTTAAGCAGCTCAAATAAACAATAAAATAGTATTTATCAACTCCCCCACACTTACCTTGAGCGTCTCGCGAAAACAGTGAATATGTATCCCCTAGATTTACTTAAGCGTAATTAGAAGCAAATGAAAAGAAATTACCTAGGGTCGTCAATTCTCATAAATCTAAGCTCTATGGATTACTATCTCGTCCTTAAATCAACAACTTAGCCTTTTCATCCATCATGAGTCATTGAGATGAATCTAAATCACTAGCCTTTCAAGGAAAATTTTGGTGGCTCTCTCCTTAAGTTCTAACTTGATGATGAAAGTGGAGCTCACTCAAACACACATGCTTCTTGCACTACCATAAGCTTGCTTATTATCTACTCTCCACCATTAATCAAGAATAGGATCAATATCTATAAAAACATTTGAAAGACATAGATATGATAAGAAATGAAATAAGAGCCAAGAAAGTAGAAAATTTGAATAAGTGGAAGACTTGAGTGCTTGAGGATATTTTTGATGCTCTTTGCTTCTCTGAATAGTCCTCTAGTGATATAAGAATGCAAAAAGTCAGATTTTGATAACAGCCCTTTGATTTGGATGAAAACTCCTTCATGTGCCACTCTTCCTTCAATTGTGTGCCATTTGGATCCTTCTCTTTGTCAACTGCTGAATTCTATTTTCGATCTTCTCTCTTTTTTTTTTTAGATTCCAGCAGCTACATCACATGCTAAATTGCTTTATCCTTGATTTATCTCCTCCATTGACCTTAATAGCATTTCTTGATACATTTCTCCTTAAAGTTAGCACACCACTTCAATTTTCTTATTCCTTCTGTTTCAAGTTCAGTCTCCACGATGACAGCTTTTCAAATCACTGATTTCTCCCAAGCAGTTAGTGCAAATGTCTGAGTAGTGGAAAGCTTGAGATCTCGGAAAAAACAGCTGGATTTCAGACTTCCTAATTCTTGATCCAATCTAATTTCGGTCTCAAGTTGATACCACACTTGTGTAAAACTGCTTGCATGAAATTCCTGCACAGATTCTGCACTTGAACTTAGATTCAAATCAGACCTTAACATGATGTTCCCGATCTGCAATTTTTTGTTTGATGCAATCTGATACAGATTTCAACTGCAATCAGTTGCAAATTCAGAGTTCAATCAGCTGTAAATTCAGTTTGTCCAGATTGTTTTTGATTTCAATTGACTTCCAAACTTCCTACTCCAATTTTCCACTTGCGTGCTACTTCTCCTTTACTTTAACACAGATTTTTCTGTCATCAGGCTGACTAACTCCCTGATCTCCATCAACTGGTCAGTGATTCGCAAGTTGTCACAAAACTACTTGATAACTGAAACTTGTCAGCTGAAACGTGTGAACCGAAACTTTCCTTAACTGTATTTTCCATTTCTTTCTCTTCTTATCAGCTTCTAGCATCCGCGGCTTCAATCTCAGATCTGAAGTTGAATGTGCACCTTCAACATTCAGATACAATTTGCACTAAATAATGCATTGCAGCTCAGATTTGGGCAATTTCAGTAAATTTTCAGTCTTCACTCAGCTTCATTTTTCTCATCTATGCTTATAATGCTTGTATCACTCAGTAGCTCCCAGATGGAGCACTCGGCAGCAACAATTGGAATGCAATTCAGATTTGTGGCAGTTTCAGCAATGTTTCTCTGCTCAATTCAGACCTTAAGCTTCATCAGATTATAAGCTAAACGAAACTGTCTTCACTGCATTTAATCAGCACCATTCTTGCATTCAGTTTTCACCATTTCAGTAGCTCCAACTCAACCTCGGCAGATGACAAATGCATTAGTTTAAGCTTAGCAGATTTGTCACTGATTTTCATATCACAGATTTTTCTAACTTGGTGGCTCTATGTTTTTCTCAGCTTGTAACTCAGCTTCTTTCAGCCTTTTTCAGATATCTTCAATTGGAGTTAAGATTCCAGCACTCAGCAAACATCAGATTCAATTTAGCTTCAGATTTTTCTTGTACCATTCAGCAGCTCTCAGCTTCAGATTTCTTTCCTCCTTTTGGAACCACAGATTCACAGCCTTCAATTCAGATTCATAGATGTTTCTTTGGTATAGAATTTTCAGATTTCTCAGCTTCAACTTAGCTTTTCTTCAACTTGTCTTCAGATTCCAGCTTAACCTTTGTAAACAGCCCTTGCATTTCAACTTAGTTTCGGTACAGTTGCAAGTGGATTACTGTCAGTATCCCATTCTTCCTCTGTTTGGCACAAGTTTTTCTGCCATGTTCCATATTTTTCAGCTGCAAAAATTCTGCTTCTTTCCAGAATTCAATTCATCTTCCATTCCAGATCAGTAAATTAAATTTCAGCCTCAGCATTTGTTCAGGTTTCAGAAATCTGCTCCCCAAGAGTTTAATCCAATTCAGATTAGTTGCAAATCAGCTTCCTCACTGTTTTAGTCAGCTTCTTCTCATCTGTTTCAATTTAGATCATGTTTTCAGATGGTATAGCTTCAGCACTCGGCAGCTCAGATTCAGCATTGCAAACTCAGATTCAGCATTGCAATAATTTCAGCTCAGCAAAACTTGTTACTGATTTACAAGTTCCTTGCATTCCAGATTTTCTCACAGCTTCAAACATGAATTTTTTCAGCCTTCAATTCAGAATTAAACATAGAATTTTGATTTCCATGATTTCAACTTCAAAACTTGCTGACCAAAAATAGCTTCATAGATGTTTCCTTGGCAAAGAACTCCTTTCTCTTCACTTGTCATAGAATTTTTCTTTTCTTTGTCATGGCAAAAATTTCTTTATTGGTGTGCCATTTTTTTTTTATTGCTTGCCATTTGAATCTTCAAAATATGCTAAGGAAGCTAGATCTCCAATGGCTTCCATCTTTCTTGCTCATACTTGATACTAAACTCAAAATCACTCACTTGGCACATAAATTTTTTTTTCTTCAAATTAAGTGCCTCTTTGATACCAATCTTTCCCAAAACATTAATCACTTTGATAAAAATTGCTTCCAAATCACCAATCACTCCCCCACACTTAATTCTTTGTCCATCTCGGGCAAAATAGCATCAAGAAAACGTCCCAAGCAAACAAATCCATATAAAATTTGGGTTAAGATTAGCAATAAGGAAAGGTAAATATAATAGAATAGACAAATTGATGTGGAAAGGTGAATAAAATGATTAGTCCCTATAGATGTGATCCAACCATTGAAATATGGTTTTGAAAGAACCTAAGCAAGTTCTAGAGTACAATAACATGTGTGTATCACAAAATAAGGCTAATCTCACTAGGTAAAAATTAATCCATCTCAATTCTTCAATCAAGAATCTAAAGCATAATCGTACTCAAGCATCCAAGATTTCATCCATGAACTCAAATCCTAAGTTTTGACAATCAAATTTAATTTATTTTCAAAAGACTCTAAAATGACAATAAGTTAACCTAGAGGGATACTTTTATTTCTACTCATGTAAGGAAAAGTGCTAAGAACACAAAACATGGTATTTACAATGAAGAATTTTATTTGAATTTGAAAGTACCTACTTGAGAAAATTAATTGCGCATGCAAACTTGAAGTTATTCTTGCAAAAAGCAAAGAAATGGTATATACAAAGAAAAGTGAGTGCAAAATTTAGTGAACTCCCCTTTTACGTTGGGTATGTGGCATCAATATAGTCCACTCCATCCACCTCTAGCTCCTTGACCTCTTCATGGAATTTCTTGAGTCGGTGGCCATTTACTTTGTACACTTGACTCGTGGCCTCCTCTTGAATCTCTACCACTCCATAAGGAAAAACATTAGTCACAAAAAATGGACCCTCCCATCTTGACCTCAACTTACCTTTGATCAATTTGAGTCTTGACTTGTATAATAGCACTTTGTCACCAATTTGAAATTCTTTGTTCACAATGTGCTTGTCATGAAAGTTCTTAGTCTTCTCCTTGTAGATTCTTGAATTCTCAAATGCTTCCAACCGGATTTCTTCAAGTTCTTGAAGTTGCAACTTCCTTTCTTCTCCCACCTTAGTAGCATCAAAATTGCAAGCTTTAACTGCCCAGTACACCCTATGCTCAACCTCTACAGGTAAATGGCATGATTTCCCATACACAAGTCTATAAGGTGACATTCCAATGGGTGTCTTGTAAGCGGTGCGATATGCCCATAAAGCATCTTCAAGCCTTCTACTCCAATCCTTTCTATGAGGTCCCACGGTCTTTTCCAAAATTGACTTGACTTCTCTATTCGACACCTCGGCTTGTCCATTTGTTTGGGGGTGATAAGCAGTAGAAACCTTATGTACAACCCCGTACTTATTAAGAAGAGCCTTCATGTGCTTATTGCAAAAATGGGTTCCTTGGTCACTTATGATTGCTCTTGGAATTCCAAACCTGCAAAAAATGTGTGACCTGACAAAACTAACAACAACAGATGAATCGTCAGTCCTGGTGGGAATGACCTCCACCCATTTTGAAACATAATCAACAGCTAAAAGAATATACAAGAATCCAAAAGAAGCAGGAAATGGTCCCATAAAATCTATACCCCACACATCAAATATCTCACAAAATAAAATAGTTTGTTGAGGCATTTCATTTCTAGCACTTATGTTTCCTGTTCTTTGACATCTATCACAACATTTACAAAACCTATATGAATCTTTAAACAGGGTGGGCCAGTACAATCCACATTCTAAAATTTTTCTAGCAGTTCTTTGTGGTCCAAAATGCCCACCACATGCTGAAGAATGGCAAAAGGTGAGTACAGAATGAAACTCATAATCTGGTACACATCTCCTAATGATTTGATCACTACAAAATTTCCACAAGTAAGGATCATCCCACACATAATATTTTGCATCACTTTTAAACTTATCCTTTTGAGCTTTCGAAAAGTGTGTAGGAAAAACATGAGCTACAAGAAAATTCACTAGGTCTGCATACCAAGGTGACTCACCATGCAGCTGTAAAAGCTGCTCATCTCTGAAATCATCATCTATGGCCGTGGGATCTCCATCTCCCTCCAATCTGCTCAAGTGGTCTGCTACCAAATTTTCCTTGCCACTCCTGTCCCGTATCTCCAAGTCAAACTCCTGTAGTAGTAGCATCCATCTAATAAGTCTAGGCTTCGCATCTGGCTTCTTCAGGAGGTACTTCAATGCTGCATGATCAAAAAACACAACAACATGAGAACACAATAAATATGATCTGAATTTATCTAAAGCAAAAACAATGGAAAGAAGCTC
Source organism: Boesenbergia rotunda (assembly GCA_024364735.1). Taxonomy (NCBI): domain Eukaryota; kingdom Viridiplantae; phylum Streptophyta; class Magnoliopsida; order Zingiberales; family Zingiberaceae; genus Boesenbergia; species Boesenbergia rotunda. The sequence goes on from JAGFNQ010000472.1 coordinate 99,191, forward strand.
CTTTTCTGTGGTGGTGTAGTTTGCTTAGGCTGAATCCAAGGTCTTTGATGCATAGGAAATAACATATGGTGCCCCATCTAATCTCTGTGCAACTACAGCTCCTACTGCATGGTTCGAGGCATCACACATCAACTCAAAAGGTAAGCTCCAGTCTGGTGATCTGATGATAGGTGCAGTAATAAGAGCTTCCTTCAACCTCTGAAAAGCCTCCTTGCATTTTGCATCAAAATAAAAATCCACATCCTTCTGCAACAATCGAGACAATGGGAGAGCAACTCTACTGAAGTCTCTAATAAATCTCCTGTATAAACCTGCATGTCCAAGAAAAGATCGAACATCCCGTACGCATACGGGGTGAGATAAAGAAGATATAGCACTGGTTTTTGCAGGATCTACCTCTATACCTCTCCTAGAGACTATGTGACCCAAAACAATGCCATGCTCAACCATAAAATGACACTTTTCAAAATTAAGAACCAGATCAGTCTCGATGCATCTATGCAAAACCCTAGATAAATTATCTAAGCATGAATCAAAGGATGTACCAAAAACAGAAAAATCATCCATGAATACTTCCATGCAGTGTTCTAACAACTCACCAAAAATGTTTACCATACACCGCTGGAAGGTCCCTGGAGCGTTGCAAAGTCCGAATGGCATCCGTCTGTAGGCAAATGTGCCGAAAGGACAAGTGAAGGCAGTCTTCTCTTGATCTTCCGGGTCTATGCAAATCTGAAAATATCCTGTGTATCCATCTAAAAAGCAATAGTGTGACTTCCCCGCCAATCTCTCCAACATCTGATCAATAAAGGGTAAGGGATAGTGATCCTTCCTCGTGGCTTGGTTCAGCTTCCTATAATCCACACAAACCCTCCATGCATTTTTCACTCTTGTGGGCACTAACTCGTTGTCTTCATTTGCCACCACTGTAACTCCGGATTTCTTGGGGACCACATGAATAGGACTCACCCATCTGCTATCAGAAATAGGGTAAATGATGCCTGCCTGTAAAAGTCTAGTCACCTCTTTCTTTACTACATCAAGAATCAAAGGGTTGAGTCTTCTTTGTGGTTGTCTAACTGGCTTCATATTTTCTTCTAAGTGTATCCGATGCATGCAGATAGCAGGACTAATCCCAGAAATATCAGCAAGTGTCCACCCTATAGCTTTTCTGTGCTGCCTCAGAACTTGTAATAATTTTTCCTCTTGCTCTGACTCTAAATTCTGGGCAATGATGACAGGTAGCTGTTGATCTTCTCCCAAATAAGCATACTTCAAGTGTGCTGGCAAAGGCTTCAATTCAGGCTCTGACTGCTCAGTAGATATGGGTGATCCCTGGGGCTCAGTGCAATCCCCTACACTCACATACCTACCCTCTGACTCTCCTGACACATCAAACATCAAGAGTGATCCCTGGGGCTCTGTGCAATCCCCTACACTCATGAAATCTCCCTCAACTGTAAGAGGTCCAGAAACGGATCCAAACTCAGCTCCTCCTGCAGACATAGCATCTCCTGCATCTATAGAACTCAGGTCACAATCATGAACATCAGAGAAAATCCTATCAGCAAGGGCATTTACACCAACCAGCTCCTCAGCCACATCAATACGCAAAATAGAGTGATCCTCCCTCGGGTGCTTCATAGCGTCAAGAAGACTGAACTGGACTACTGTATCTCCTATCTCCATGGAAAGTGTCCCTGCATGTACATCGATCTTCGTTCTGGCGATCTTCAAAAATGGTCTCCCAAGGATGAGTGGAGATCTATGTGCAAGGAAATCTCCCTCCATGTCCAATATATAAAAATCAGCTGGGAAGATCAACTCTTTCACCTTAACGAGCACATCCTCAATCATACCGGCTGGGTGAGTCTGGCTTCTGTCAGCCAGCTGAATCACTACTCCTGTAGGCTGTAAAGGGCCTATGCCCAACATCTGAAAAACTGACTTAGGCATCACATTGATGGAAGCACCCAAATCTAACATAGCATCCTGAAATAAACTGCTTCTAATCTCACAAGGTACAGTAAAAACTCCTGGGTCTTCGCATTTCTGAGGAATTTGCTGAAACAATGCTGAAACATTTTTGCCCATGTTAACTAACTCATTCCCCTTCAACCTCTTCTTGTGAATGCACAAATCTTTGAGAAACTTAGCGTATTTAAGAATTTGCTTGATCATGGTAAGCAGTGGCACATTCACCTACACTTTGCTAAAAAGATTCACAAGTTCTTGAAATTCTTTGGCCTTCCCTTCCTCCACTTGCTTTTTGACATGTGTTCTTTGCTGTGGAAAGGGTAAAGGTACCCTAAAATCATCTTCTTTGGCCGGAGGTAGAGAGGCTGAATTCTGGGCTGCTGTCCCATGCGATGTAGTGGCTGTAAAATCGGCCTCGGCACTGTTTTCTTCTCCGTTTGCCACCAAAATTGGAGGGTTGCTTGAGGACTGTGTTGAGAACGGCCTAGGGGTGGAATCAGCTGAATTTAAAGTCATTTCATTACTGTTTTGGGCCGGAATTGGAGTTGCTGTCCGGTATCCTGAAAATTCTGCTCTTGGACTCTTGGGAGATGATGTGACCTTCCCACTTCTCAAAGTTATAGCACTCACATTGCCTTTGGGATTAGGAACGGTTTGGGAAGGAAGTTGACTGGATCCTTGAGCTTGATTTTGGTTAATTCCACTCGCCAATTGCCCTAATTGCCTCTCAATGTTTTACAAAGTTGCATCCGTCCTTTGTTGGTGTTGTTGTTGTTGTAGCATGTGTTGCGTTAGCTCCTCTATCTTTTGTTGTTGTTGTTGCGAATTTGAACCACTAGAACTCCCATAGCTTGCATATGACTTGTGTGGGGCTGAATAGGTGGATGAGGGCTGCTGAAAATTGTGAAAACCTTGCTGGAAATTCTGCATTTGAGGCTGATTTTGCTGATCTTGACTCTGAAATGTCTGAAATGGCTACTGAAAGTTTTGAAAACCCTGCTGTGAGTGCTGGAATTGATTCTGGAACGGTTGAAAACCCTGCTGTGAGTGCTGGAATTGATTCTGGAAAGGTTGAAAGCATGGGGTGATTGCATGATGAGTTACATTATTATTTCTCTATTATCAGCCTCTATTATTGTGAGTTTTAGGTGATTATCATGCTTTGCTACATTGCCCGAGACGGGCAAGTTTTAAGTGTGGGGGGGGGGGGGAGACAAGTGTATATGGACGAATGCTTGTGTAAAAAAAAATCTCTCTTTGAAAAAAAGAAAAAAGAAAAAAAATCTCTCTATGTAGAAAAAAAAAATTTTCCTCAAGCATTCGAAATTTTGTTAGTGATAACAAAAAGGAATATTTTCTTGATTTGTATTCATTTGATATCTTTATTAGAGAATCTCAAGAGTGAAGTTGTTGATCCCTACATGCACTTTGAGAGATGTTGTAAGTGGTTGATATGTAGTGCATTGAGAATGTGAAAGGATAATTTTGAGTGTTGGAGGTTTGATTGAGTTATTTACTTTGGACTATTGTTTGATTGTATACATCATGTTAATTACCCCAATGCTCTCATCTTCTCTTTGATCTTCCTTCATGCTCTCTATGATCTTCTTTTTTTATCTACCATTCTTGTTTTCTTGTAGCACTTGGTTTCATTATTATTCATTGAAAAGCCCTCTTGATTTGTGTACTTATGTTATAGTAGTGGAGAAGTAGAAGATAAGCAAGCATATGGTAGTGCAATGTCATGAATGTTTTGAGAGAACTCCACTTCCATATCTGTTATTTTTGTGAGCATCAGTGCATATATCCATCTTGTGAGGTTTTTGTCATGCTTAGTTTATTCAAGTTGATAAAATTACCATGCTTTTGACTTATGTAAGATTTGGAACCATAAATACATGGATTCTTGAGACTTGATGATCTTAAGTAATTTTCTTTTATTATCTCTCAAGTATTGATAGGGGATGTAATGTTTGGAAGATATGTTGTTTTCTTTTAGTTTTATTTACTTGTGCGAGACGCCCAAGAATAAGTGTGGGGGAGTTGATAACCATCATTTTGTTGATTATTTTTTGCTGTAAAATCCATGTTTGATCTACATTTTATATGCTTAAGTTTGCAATTGTATTAGGTTTCATGTATTCCCTTCATTTTGGCTTATAATTCTAATCTTTGTATATTTGGGATATTTTTGACACTAAATTTGAATATCATTTTGTAGGCTTCAATTTATCATGGACCTAGATCAAATTGGGTCAGACTTGAGTCAGGATTGGATCCAGATTAAATTATCAAGCCTACGATTAATCCGGGCTGTCCGATTCAAGAGCGGCTAGATCTGAGCCATCCGGGACGATCTGAAGCAATCCGAGCTAGGGTTAGGGTTGATCAAGCTCTATGATCAAGATCTGAAGGTTTCATCCCAATCAGAGCTAAATCAACCGTTGGATCAAGCAAGGAGGGCTCTAGAGCGTCCAATCACAGAGAGAGTTGATCTGGACCATCCGTTGCATATCTGGAGGATCCGAGTTACCACAAGGCAGATCCTGACCCCAGATCATCATCATCAAAGTCTGGCTCAAATCGGACCAAGATCAGCCGTTGGATTGAAGTGGATCAATTTGGACCGTTCAAAGCTAAATACTTAAGGAAATCTTCTGCGCAGAAAACCTTGTCGCGTCTTCAGCCTAGTTTCACTGTTCTTCGCCGTTCTTCCTCGTTTCTTCATCGTTCTTCAAAGTTCTTGCTTCCAAGAAGGCGTGACCACCTCATCTTCCATTCCAGATCGAGAATTAAGTCTTTGGCTATTGGTGTTTGAAGAATTCTGCTCATTTACGCTGGAACAGGGGATTGCTTGAGGGTCTCGGCAGTCCTCAGTCCGATCATCTTCTTCTTGACCGCAATCCATTTCAAAGCTTCTGAACCACTTGTAGGGGTTCTCAAGTGAGCTCAGAAGTTTCCCACATCATCATCGCAGCTCAACCAATCGAGATGGAGTGAATCGGATGGAAAATTCCATCAAGCGCAGATTTGATGCGAAATCAACTTCAGAATTGATTGTCCACTGATTTGCTGAGCCTAGGGGTTCGAAGCCAGTTCTTGATTGACAACCAAGAATTTCTTGAGCACGGCAGGAGTTGAGGAGTAGCTTAGACATTTACTTTTCGTTTGTTTAGTTGTAATTTACAGTTTTGAGTAAAACTCTGTTCTGTTTCTGCAAAAATCCAGATTTCGGTTGTCTTAGTTTTAAATTCTGAATTGTTTAGCTTAATTAGGATTTAAATCTTCGAGTTCAGTAAGTTAGGAACCTGTTTGATGATAGTTGGAGTTAAATTTCAGTTTCATTGTAGCTTAAACTGCTGCGTGCCAATTCCTTGTTTGCGTGCCATTTCATAACTGCAATTGCAATTCAGTTTCAGAATTTTTCCTCTTTGTTTCATTTTTAGTGAGCTAATCTAGATAGTCTAAGTTTGTTTAGACCTTAGCTTCAATTCTGAATCATTGTTTAGCTTGATAAGCCAAAAATTCAATGTGTTTCCTAGTCAAACCTTGCGTATCAGAAATTCTGCCCAGTTCTGGACTTTAGTTCAGTTTTTAGTGCTCTTTTAGCTTGTTTTCAGATTGTTAGCGCTTAGTTTATTCCCTGCAATCAGAGATCACATTTAGGTTATGAATCCAGTAATCTAAGTTGTCCAGAATTGTTTCTGAATCCCACTTTGTTTAGCTTAGTATTTCTGAAATTCCTGGACATTGAAGTTTAGTTTCGGTTTGTGTCTTGCATGACTGCTTTAGGACTACTTTCCTCATTCATTCCTACCAAGTTTTCCAATAATAGCTTGCTTGCTAAATTGCATTCAATCAGTTACAATTCTGAATTGTTAGAAGTGGTTTTAGGTACAAAAATTCAGAGCTTGGCACAACAAATTCAGCTTGTGTGCCAAGTTGTTTGAGAAATATTTTTACATCAGTTTTCACTTGTTTTTATGGTAGAAAATAGCTCTTGAATTCTAGTGATATCACCTTTAGATTCCTTGAATTTCCCTTGCATTTGTTAGCTTTCTTACTTTCGGCTAAGTGGAGTAATAGGTTTAGTTCCCTGTCAGCTTTGGTTCAACATTAGGTGAGTACTAGGTGCCATCTCCTTGTTAGTTCCATTGCTCATTTTCCTTTATTTCTATTTCATTTTCATTCTAAATTGCAAATTTCATTTTCGACCACAACCCCCAAATTCAATTATTTGTGTGAAACCCAAAAACAGAAATGACCATAAACCATGCTTGAGTCAAACACGACGACTAGCCCCGAGAAAAATACGACCTGTGGCCCCTTTGCTACATTTTTAGATTTTGATTGTGAAAAGGGTTTCCAGCTATTCATTCTCATTTTAAATTTGAGGCCCACATTCGTGACACATAGTTTGGGCCTGTCATGTACCCTTTTTGAGAAAAAAAATTTAAAGACATTTTGTGAAATCAAGATCAGCAAATTTTGACTAAGTATCATTTGCAAAATTTTGTAGTTGAAAAAGTTAAGACATCTTTTTGGAAAGATTAATAAATTTTTCTGAAAATAGAATTTTAACTTTACAAAAAAATTTTGTGCTTTAAAAGACTTTGCACTTTTTTTACTCAAAAATATTTGCACACTTACAAAGATTTTGCCCTTTAAAAATATTGTGCCAAAAAAATATTTTGCACTTAGAAAAATATTTTAACACATTATTTTGCAAAAATATTTTACACTTAGAAAATTCTTTTAATATTTTTTTAAAATATTGAGCATGTCTAGATAATTTTCCGAGGGACCTAGAAATATTAATATAAAATTTGGCCAAGAAATCCATATTTTCTCATTTAAATTGAGAAGTTAAGTGCTAATGGGCCTTATATGGGCTTTTTGGTACCATAATTATTGGAGATTTTAGGTAGAAATTTATATAAATATAAAGGGGTTTTAATGAAAAATATTAACATAATTATGGGGGAATTTTTAGAGAATTTTCGGAATTTTGGGGAAAATAATAGAAAATAAAAGAAAAAATAAAATAAAAATAAGGTGCATGGGCCAAGGATTGAACCTTGGACCTCTTGTACAACCATGTATACTTTAACCAACTCATCTAGGAAGGGAACGTTATAAGGGAATGAAATAGAGATTGGTTAAGGCTTAGAAGAAGATGAAGGGTCATGGAGAGACTCTTCATTTACCTCCTTAATGGGTTATAAAGGGGGGTTTGGGAGTTACCTTCTACCTTCCATCAATTGCATTTTCTCTCCTACTCCTTCCTCATTCTAGCCGAACACCATAAGGGAGATTTTCCCTTGGAAAAGCTCCACAAGAAGGTCTCATCTCCAAGATCTAGAGGTTTCCCAAGTGTAGCGACCCGCCTTCTCCTGCCTTAGACGGATCGTTACTTCTGTCTACCTCTCGACTCTAATGCATGACTAAAGAAAAAAAATACGGAAATCTTTTTTTTTCTTTTTAATTTATCTAAGAATGATATTCTAACTTAAGTAGTCATGCATAATACCATGTCACACTCTCCTTCTCAAAAACTCCTAAGATGAAACTTATTGAAGCTTTTGAAACTTGCCTCACCCAACTCACACTTCGGGTATCAGTCGACTGATACTGCATCAGTCGACTGATAGGCCTGAAATCAGAATTTCAGGTTTCGGCATTTGCTTCAAAGCTCCACCAAACCTATACTTTCGAGCCATATAGCACCATGACACCATTTCTATACTCTATGCCAATTTTCAAATCAATTTAGCCAATCAAAACGAATCCATAAACTTGAAATTAGGACTTTTGCGGAAGAAAATAAACTATTCAAGTTATATGAACTTTAACAATGAAGTTTGTACCAATCTTGACTCCTATGTATTCATAACACCAAATACATGTTCTATAACCTTGCCAAAGCATTGTGAAATGTGAATGTAACTTTTCTAAACATATTTAAGAAGTAAAAACTTGATTCAAGGGGAAATTGATACTATCATGGCACATGCATCTATTTCTCTAACAAAGTATCAATATCTCTAATTACTCACATTTCTACTCATCCAATGCAATCATAAGAATATGTAGGCTAAAAGAAATAACATGGAATCTATACTCTAAGAAATTGAGTATGTAAAACTATCCAAAAACTTATATGTTCGCTAACTCCATAAAACAAGAACTTGAAATCTGAATAAACTATAACATTATAATTTAAATAGTTAAATTGTCTCGTCTCAAAGATCTCTCCAAAATCAGCCACCACACACACTTTTCTCAGCACCGCCTCGTCGCCTTCCTTCAGAATTGCTTGCCTTTACCTTTATCTGCAATAAGAGGAAATGCATCTAGTAAGCAAAAAGCTTAGTAAGTACTATCTAGCTCACAAAATCTCGAAATGTGCAAACATGCTTCTAGAACAATATGAGAATCATATGAGATACTAATATGCTTGAAAAAAAACTAAGAACATGTATAACTCAAAACATGCATACTCAAGCAATAATAAATCTCAATTTACTTTTCTTGGCTCAACTTGAAACTTTAGCTATTCTTTAACTTTTGAAAACTTTCTTAAACTTTAGAAAACTTTGCTAAAGCATATACTTGAAAATAATAATCACTTGGATCCACTGAAGACGTAAGTACCATCTGATGCGCGTTCCCTAGAAGGTTGGGGTAGCGAGCCACCAATCCTAATAGAGCAGACCTTGGTCTACCAGGGTCAAGACCTTGGAATTGGACACCTGGATTTCTTTAACGACGCCCTTGGACGCCGGGTACTGGCCTTATAAAATAAAATAGCTTTTCTTTCTTTTCTTTCTTATCTGTAAATGCCTTGGCATTTTCTCGAGCACCTTGCGTGCTAAAATCCCTAAGTCTTGACTTTTGGGGATTTCTTAAGGCCTTGGCCTTTTCTTTTCTTATCTTTATCTTCTCTTTTCTTTTCTCATAACTTTTCTTAGCCCCAATCTCATATAGGGTGCTTAATCAACTTATACAAACATATAATGAACTAATATCACATGCCAAAAATCATAAACTAAAGAAACTATCTCTTTTAAAACTTTTAAAGGAAATTCTCGCGGAAAAACCGCCTCTTACTGCAGGTGAGCAGTACTTACCTTGATATCTTGGACTTACAACCAAGAACGGCGTCGGAGGTTCGGGAGAAACTTGAGATCTCGGAGAATTCTTCGCGCCTACGCGTTCCTCTCGTCGCGGGGATCCCGAATATAGGAATATCTCTCGGAGGAGAGCCTTGGCCGGCCCTCTTGGCCTTGGTGTTGTTTCGCCCAAGAGAGGAGAGGGGAAGGGTCGCGCGGCTAGGGTGAGGAAGAGAGAAAACCAAAAAAAATCCAATTTCCTCTCTTAACTTATCTATTTATATTTATGGGGCGGATTGACCTAACTATACCTTATTTATTGTTTCGCCCAGTTTATTTCAACAAAACCAACCAGCCCAGCTGGTCACGCGCGCGCCTGGTCACATGCTTGTCGCGGGTTCGAACCCCCTGCAGCCCTTAACGATTTTTTTCTCCCTTTCTTTTTTTTTCTTCCTTTTTAAAATACTAAACGGACTCGGAAAATTCCATAAAAATATTCTAAAAATCCCTAAAAATATCTAGAATATTTCTAAACCATTTTTAAATAATTCTAAGGACTTTATGAACTAAAAATGGGAATTTTGGGGCGTTACAATCCCCCATACCTTATGAAAAGTTCGTCCTCGAACTTAGAATAATTCTGGATATCTCTCTCTCATGCTGTCCTCACGTTCCCAAGTAGCCTCTTCATGCTTTTGATTCTGTCAGATGACCTTCACTAGTGGCACTTCTTTGTTTCTTAATCTTTTAACTGCTTTGTCCACTATCTGTGTCGGTCTGCTCTCATAACTAAGATCTTCTTGGATGTGTACTGACTGAGGCTGAATCACTCGGCTAGGGTCGTGAATACACTTCTTCAGCATGGAGACATGGAATGTACTATGGATAGCTGACATATCCTCTGGTAAGTCCAACTCATATGCTACCTTACCAACCCTCCTTATGATCTTGTAGGGTCCTATGTAACGAGGACTTAGCTTACCCTTTTTACCAAATCTCATCACTCCCTTCATAGGAGCGACCTTGAGAAATACTGAGTCTCCAACTTGGAATTCAAGTGGCCTACGGCGTGTGTCAGCATAACTTTTCTGTCTACTCTGGGCAGTCTCAATCCTCTGGCGGATCGTCTGGATAGCCTGAGTGGTCTCATCTATAAGCTCAGTCTGGCTGTCTAGTCCTGACTCCATCTCTTTCTTCTCACCAGCTTCTTGCCAACATATGGGTGATCTACATTTCCTGCCATATAATGCCTCATAAGGTGCCATCCTGATGGTGGCCTGATAGCTATTGTTGTAGGCAAACTCAGCTAAGCACAGAAATTTGCACCAACTGCCTTTAAAGTCCAACGCACAAGCCCTGAGCATGTCTTCTAAAATCTGATTTACTCTCTCTGTTTGTCCATCTGTCTGGGGATGGAAAACTGTGCTGAACTGAAGTCTGGTGCCTAGGGCGTCCTGAACACACCTCCAAAAATGGGAGATGAACCGCCCATCTCTGTCAGAAACGATCGACTTCGGAACTCCATGAAGCCTGATTACTTCTTTCACGTACAGATGTGCTAACTGCTCTACCGAATGCGATAACTTGATGGCTAGGAAGTGGGCAGACTTGGTCAATCTATCCACTTCACCCAAATTGCATCGTGTCCATGGGTGGTTCTTGGAAGACCTGTGATAAAGTCCATGGATATTTCTTTCCACTTCCACTCTGGAATGGGAAGTGGCTGTAGAACTCCTCCTGGTCTCTGGTGTTCTGCTTTGACCCTCTGGCAGGTCAAGCAGGTACTGATATATCTGGCCACGTCTCGCTTGAGTCCAGACCACCAGAATCTTTTCTTTAAATCTTGATACATCTTGGTAGAACCAGGATGCATAGAGTACGGGGTACTGTGGGCTTCTTCTAAAATATTCTTTCTTAGTTCCTCATCATTGGGGACGCAAAGGCGGTCTCCAAGATAGAGTATGCCACTATCTGATATTTGAAACTCTGAATTTTCTGCCTCTTGGATCTCCTGCTTGATCTTCTGGATCTCTGGGTCTTGATCTTGCTTTTCTTGTATATCTTTAAGCAGGGTTGACTCTAGGGTTAATGCAGAAAATTGCCCAACTATAACCTCGACTTCAAAATCTTTTATTTCTTTCCGAAGTGGTGGAGACAGTGATGATAAGGACATCAGTGCTGCACAGGATTTTCTGCTCAGTGCATCTGCCACTTTATTAGCTTTACCTGGGTGGTAGAGGATTTCACAGTCATAATCTTTAACCAACTCTAGCCACCTGCGCTGCCTCATATTCAGGTCCTTCTGAGTGAAGAAGTACTTCAAACTTTGATGGTCTGTGAAGATTCTGCAATGCACTCCATACAGGTAGTGTCTCCAGAGCTTCAGTGCGAAAACCACAGCTGCTAGCTCAAGGTCATGCGTAGGATAATTCTTCTCGTAGTCTTTGAGCTGTCTGGAGGCATATGCTATTACTTTACCATCTTGCATGAGGACAGCTCCAAGGCCCATCTTGGATGCATCACTGTAGATGTCAAAGGCCTTGTCACTCTCTGGAATAGTCAGGATGGGAGCACTGGTCAGTCTTTTCTTCAGCTCTAGAAAACTGTGCTCGCATTTAACTGACCATTCAAACTTCTTGTTCTTTCTGGTCAAGGCTGTGAGTGGAGAGGCTATCCTGGAAAAGTCCTCCACAAATTTTCTGTAATATCTTGCCAGGCCTAAGAAGTTTCTGATCTCACTGGTATTCTTGGGTCTACACCAGTTGCTGACTGCTTCTATCTTGGCTGGATCAACTTGAATGCCTTCTTTGGATACAATGTGACCTAGGAAGGTCACCTGATCTAGGCAAAACTCACACTTTGAGAATTTTGCATAGAGCTTCTCCTGCTGAAGGATCTGCAGCACTATCCTCAAGTGTGTAGCATGGTCCTCTGGAGTCTGTGAGTATATGAGAATATCATCAATAAATACAATGACGAATTTATCGAGATACTCCCTGAAGATGTGGTTCATCAGCTCCATGAAGACTGCTGGAGCATTGGTTACTCCAAAAGGCATTACTACAAATTCATAGTGCCGTATCTTGTCCTGAAAGCCGTCCTGGGATGTCACTTTCTTTAACCTTCAGCTGATGATACCCAGAAC
>JAGFNQ010000472.1:112593-190464 GCA_024364735.1 Boesenbergia rotunda
CTCCCCAAGGGAATGACTAGGGCGGATGAAACCCTTGTCAAGCAGCTCTTGCAATTGTTCTTGTAATTCTTTCAGTTCTGCTGGTGCCATGCGATAAGGTGCCTTCGAAATTGGGTGGTTCCTGGGGCCAACTCAATTTCAAACTCAATTTCCCGATTGGGAGGGAGTCCTGGTAACTCTTCAGGAAACACTTCAGGATAGTCACAGACTACCTCACTTCTTCTCTCTTCAATCCTTCTCCTTGACTCGCATCCACTATATGAGCTAGAAAACCAGGGCACCCCTTCTCTAACATTTTCTGAGCTTGTAAGGTAGTAGGAACCTATTATCTTTCTCCTTGGGTCTCCAATAAACTCAAATGAAGGTTCTGCTTCTGGTGTGAACTTGACTTTTTCTTGCGGCAGTCCATAGAAGCATTATACTTGCTCAAGAAGTCCCATTCCTAAAATGACATCGTAATCCTTCATCTCAAGGACTAACAAGTCACTGTAGAGCTCTCGGTTGGAAATATAGATTGATACTGCCCTTAGCCTCTCAAGTAGGGCCATTACTTCCCCTGACGGTAAGGTTGTTAAGAACTTCATCGTTCAACCTTTCTGGTGGCCTGTATACTGTTTAAGTAGTGCTCAGTGATCAAAGCACTACTTATTAGTTCCTCGGAGGTTTGCAGCCTCTTAACACCGCTAGCCCCCCTTCAACGCTATCTCAGGCCTTAACATCTTGAGTATTAGCCTAACTATCTCTTTTCTGTGCTAACTAGCTCTGGGCACAGATGAGCTAACCGCTTAAACATCTTCACTGCTTCATCCACGGATAGTTCTCCTTGTCTGAACTCCGTGAATTCATCATAATGCTTGTTGGTTACTTGCATGTGAGAGTATTCTTCGAAGAACTCAGTCTCGAAGTTGGCTCATGTCATCTGGCTGACATTTCTCTTGGCCTTGACTCTCTTCCACTATATTCTAGCATCTCCCGTAAGGCAGAAAGATGCACACTTTATCTTCTCTACCTCATACCAGTCCAGTAGCCCTACTATTCTTTCCAACATTTTGAACCATGCTTAAGCATCCCATGGTTTGCTGGTGCCTGGGAAGTTCCCTGGCTTCAGTTTCTCCTATTGAATGAGGTACGCTTCTTGCCTTCTAGGAGCTTGCTCCTCGTTTTGGGCCTTTCTAGGACGTCCTCAAATGTATAACTTAACACTTAATGGTAATGTTCCCAAACTTGCTTTAGGATATAACAAGACCTTGGTCTTGATTCTTATCTCATTTCTTAGTCCTAGAACTCGTTCTAGGGCTTAGTAAGACCTTGGTCTTACTCAAAACTTTTATCAAGCACCTTGCGTGCCATAATCCCAAAACTTACTTTTGGGCAAATCAAGTAAGTACTTAAGCATTTCTCTAATATCCATTCTAAGGATTAAACATGATTCCGTGGTACTAAGGTATTAAACATGCTTCCTTGTTCTATGCACATATGAGTAAGTACTTAAGCATTTCTCTATACTGAAGTTAAGTAAAGGAGCAATAGAAAAACTGAAACTTAAAGCTTTCTTACTTGAAGACGGCAAGGTTGATGCTGATGTGTGTGTGATGCTGGAGAATGGGAACTGCACTGATACCACCTGTAGCGACCCGCCTTCTCTGCCTTAGACGGATCGATACTTTTGTCTACTTCTCGACTCTAATGCACGACTAAAAATGCGGAAATCTTTTTTTTTCTTTTTAATCTATCTAAGAATGATATTCTAACTTAATTAGTCATGCATGATACCATGTCACACTTTCTTTCTCAAAAACTCGTAAGAAATTACTTATTGAAACATGCCTCGCCCAACTCAGCTTACGGGTATCAGTCGACTGATACTGTATCAGTCGACTGATAAGCCTGAAACCTGAAAATTCAGATTCGAAACTTAGTTTCCAAAAGCCCACTAAACATATAGTTTCAAGCCATAACAAGACACAATACCATTTCTATACTCTATACTAGTTTCCTAAATATTTTAGCCAATCAAAACGAATTCATGAACTCGAAATTAGGACTTTTGCGAGATTTAGCAAGTTATGAAAAACTATGTAATCTTTAGGCTAGAGTTTGTACCAAACTTAACTTCTAACCATTTAAACTCATCATGCAAGATTCTATAACATTGCTAAAGCATTATGAAATGAGAAAGCGACTTTTCTAATCATAATTGAGCAATAAAACTTGATTTAAAAGGGAAACTAGTCCTATCTTGGCACATGCATTAATAGCTCCAATAAAGTATCAATATCTCAAACTACTCACGCTTCTATTCATCCAATGCAATCATAAGGATATGTATGCTAGATGAAATGGCATGGAATCTTTACTCTAAGAAATTGAGCATGTAAAACTATCCAAAGCTTAAATGTTCGCTAAACTCCATAAAGCAATAACTTGAAATTTGAATAAACTAAAACATCGTAATCCAAATAACTAAATTGTCTCGTCTCAAGGATCTCTCCAAAATCAGCCACCACACACACTTGCTCAGCACCGCCTCGTCGCCTTCCTTCAGAATTGCTTGCCTTTACCTTTATCTGCAGTAAGAGGAAAATGCAACTAGTAAGCAAAAAGCTTAGTAAGTACTATCTAGCTCATAAAATCTCGAAATGTACAAACATGCTTCTTGAACAATATGAAAATCACATGAGATACTTATATGCTTGAAAGAAAACTGAACTAAACATGTATAACTCAAAACACGCATACTCAAGCATTAATAAATCTCAACTTGCTTTTCTTGGCTCAACTTGAAACTTTAGCTATTCTTTAACTTTTTGAAAACTCTTTAAACTTTAGCAACTTTGCTAAAGCATATACTTGAAAATAATAATCACCTGGATCCACTGAAGACGTAAGTACCATCTGATGCGCGTTCCCTAAAAGGTTGGGGTAGCGAGCCACCAATCCTAATAGAGCAGACCTTGATCTACCAGGGCCAAGACCTTGGAATTGGACACCTGGATTTCTTTAACGACGCCCTTGGACGCCGGGTACTGGCCTTAGAAAATAAAATAGCTTTTTTTTTCTTTTCTTTCTTATCTGTAAATGCCTTGGCATTTTCTCGAGCACCTTGCGTGCTAAAATCCCTAAGTCTTGACTTTTAGGGATTTCTTAAGGCCTTGGCCTTTTCTTTTCT
Organism: Boesenbergia rotunda; assembly: GCA_024364735.1. Lineage (NCBI taxonomy): Eukaryota > Viridiplantae > Streptophyta > Magnoliopsida > Zingiberales > Zingiberaceae > Boesenbergia > Boesenbergia rotunda. The sequence goes on from JAGFNQ010000472.1 coordinate 115,763, forward strand.
TATCTTTATCTTCTCTTTTCTTTTCTCATAGCTTTTCTTGGACCCTAACCTCATATAGGGCACTCAATAAAATATATAAGCATATAATGAACTAAGATCACATGCAAAAATCTTAACAAGAAGTAAATATCTCTTTTAAAAACTTTTAAGGGAAATTCTTGCGGAAAAACCGCCTCTTACTGCAGGTGAGCAGCACTTACTTTGATATCTTGGACTTAGAACCAAGATTGACGTCTAGGGCTCGGGAGAAACTTGAGATCTCGGAGAATTCTTCGCGCCTACGCGTTCCTCTCGTCGCGGGGATCCCGAATATAGGAATATCTCTCGGAGGAGAACCTTGGCCGGCCCCCTTGGCCTTGGTGTTGGTTGGCGTCGCCCAAGAGAGGAGAAGGGAGGCTGTCTCGCGCGGCTAGGGTGAGGAAGAGAGAAAACCAAAAATCCAATTTCCTCTCTTAACTTATCTATTTATACTTATGGGGCGGATTGACCTAACTACAACTTATCTATTGATTCGCTTATTCTCTATCAACAAAACGAATTGGCGCAGCTGGTCTGCCCGCTAGTCTCTCACGCGGAGGTGCAGGGTTTGAACTCCTTGCTGCCCATTAAACGTTTTTCCTTTTTTAAATATACTAAACGGACTCGGAAAATTCCATAAAAATATTCTAAAAATCCCTAAAAATATCTAGAATATTTCTAAACCATTTTTAAATAATTCTAAGGACTTTAAGAACTAAAAATGGGAATTTTGGGGCGTTACATCCGGTTCAGTCTTGGTTCAGCCAAACAGCTTGAATTGATTCAATCAAACAGCTCAGCCAAACCATATAATGATGGAAGCAACGGACGGCTGAGATCAATTTGACATCATCCAACGGTCGGATAACTTCTGATTTGGCTGAAATTTCCAGATATTGATCTATGGTCAGGATTGATTCTATCTTGAACTCGGATTGACCAGAAGATGACCGATGGCTCAGATCTAGCCGTTCTCTGAAATGGACGGCTCCTAATAATCCGATGCTTGATCCTTTCAATCTGGATCCAATGCTGACTCAAGTCTGACCCACTTTTGATCTAGGTCCATGATCAATTGAAGTCTACAAAATAATATCCAAATTTAGTGCCAAAAATATCCCAAATATACAAAGATTAGAATTAGATGCCAAAATGAAGGGAATACATGAAACCTAATACAAATGCAAACTTAAGCATATAAAATGTGGATCAAACGTAGATTTTAGAGCCTAAAATAATCAGCAAAAATGGTGGTTATCAACTCCCCCACACTTATTCTTGGGCGTCTCGCACAAGTAAATAAAACTAAAAGAAAATAGCATATCTCCCAAACATTACATCCCCTATCAATACCTTAAGAAATAATAAAAGAAAGTTATTTGGGATCATCAAGTCTCAAGCATCCATGTAGTTATGGTTCTAAATCTCACATAAGCCAAAAGCATGGTAATTTCATCAACTTGAATAAACTAAGCATGACAAAAACCTCACAAAATGGATATATGCACTGATGCTCACAAAAAATAACATATATGAAAGTGGAGTTCTCTCAAAGCATTCATGACATTGCACTACCATATGCTTGTTTATCTTCTACTTCTCCACTACTATAATATAAGTACACAAATCAAGAGGGCTTTTCAATGAATGATAATGAACACAAGTGTTACAAGAAAACAAGAATGATAGATAACAAAAAAAGATCATAGAGAGCATGAAAGAATATCAAAGAGAATATGAGAGCATTGGGTTAATTAACATGATGTATACACTCAAACAATAGGCCAAAATAAACAACTCAATCAAGCCTCCAACACTCAAAATTATCCTTTCACATTCTCAATGCACTACACATCAACAATTTATAACATCTCTCAAAATGCATGTAGAGATTACAACATAACTCTTGAGATTCTCTAATAAAGATATCAAATGAGTATACATCAAGAAAATATTCCTTTTTGTTTATCACTAACAAAATCTCGAATGCTTGAGGAATTTTTTTTTTTTCACATAGAGAGATTTTTTTTTCATTCTTTTCTCTCTTTTTCTTTCACTTTTTGCATCTTTACTTTCCTTTTTCTATCTCTCTTTTTTTTCACATAGAGAGATTTTCTTTTTCTTTTTTTTTCAAAGAGAGATTTTTTTTTCTTTCACACAAGCATTCGTCCATATACACTTGTCTCCCCCCCCCCCCCCCACACTTAAAATTTGACCGTCTCGGGCAAGATAGTAAAGCATGAAAACATCTAAAACTCACAATAATAGAGGTTGATAATAGAGAAATAAAAATGTAACTCATCATGCAATCACCTTATGCTCTCATCGCATGCTCTAAGGAAGAATAAAATAATAAAGATATGGCAGTGAAAATGTAATGACAATGAAAAGATCTGATAAAGTAGAGACAATGAAATATGAAAGCAATAGGTGAAATGCCCAGTAGTGACAATAACAAAGGAGAGGAAAACTAAAAGTTCAACAAGAAAGATTGCCTCTATCATATTCGTGTAAGCTTATGATAATGTAATTTCAAAAAGAATCAAAGCAAGTTCTAGAGTGTCAAGTATCACAAATGCTATCACACATAAGAGGATTAAGGATAGGCATGGTAATATCCTCACTAGGTGATCAATAAAATGTCATGCTTAATCCAACAAGATAGAGTCTATCACCACAACAAATGACTAAATGCAATTAATATCCCCAAGCATACTAAGGAAACCAAAACTCGATAATCAGACTTAACTATCTTTTATGATTCTCAAAGCATAATAAAGGAACATGTAAGGAAATACAACTCGAAATCAAACAAGATTTATTCAAAGCCAAACAAAATGCAAAATGAGGAAACAAAGTATAAATGCAAAGTATAAAAGTAAACAAACATGCGAGTATAACATAAAGAAAAACAAGAAAAGTAAAGTAAAGGAACAAACTCCCCTTTATTCTGGTGGACGGAGCCTATCAAGCAGTAGCCTCCATCTTGGTAGTGGAGGAACATGGGTAGCTGGGAGAATTAGGACTCCCCCACACTTGAACTTTTCAGAAAAATACTCCGGTGGCCGAAGGCGATTTAGGTTCAAGATCCATGGAAGGAATGGAGTTCTTTGAATTAGAGTAAAATCATCTCCTCCTTCTTTCTGCCTTTTAGAAGTCCTTCCAGGAGGCTGAAGTCTGTTCAGTTGGAGCACCCACTCCTGGAGTCTTCTGGACCCTGCAAAATAATGTAATACCTCTCTCAAGCGTTCAGGGTCAGAAAGAAATGATATAATATCAGTTTCTGCATAAAATGAATCCAAAACTGCATCATGTCCAATTAAATCAAATTCTGGTGCCTCAATGAAATTGTCAAAATTATTTCCTACCAAATTTGCATTCAAAGACTCATCACAAATAAAGAAATCAAGTTCTGGCATATCAATAGAAATTCCACAATTATTTTCAATCAAGAGTGTATCATGTAATGTATCACAGCCAATCAAATCAATCTCAGATATCTCTATGAGTTTTTCACATTCATTTTCAGCATAAGACATAACAAGAGATTCATCAAAATAAATAACATCCATTTCAGGCACTTCTAAAAAATTTTCACTATCCATATCCACAAAAGATGTATCAAGATATTCATCATAACAAACAACATCCATTATGGGTGCCTCTAAAATTATTTCACAATCCATATTTACAAGAGATGTATCAAGTAATGCAGTACGATCAATGAAATCAATATTTGGTACCTCTATTGGATTTTCACAAACAATTTCTACACAAGGTATATCAATAAACTCATCAGAATCAATAAAATCAGCACTAGGTATCTCACTGCATTTTTCTGAAGAAAGGGGAGAAATACTTACCTAAGCGTGCTGGAGAATACCTGGAGGTTCTACAAGGGTAGATGTATCCATGGCCTCCTCCTGGTCAAGTACATGCTCCTCTTCAGCCTCACACTCTGGTGGACAATCAACTGGTGATCCTTGGGTGCTTGCTTCCACCATGCAAGTCCCTACACTTTCTGGTTCATTCTCTAAATCTTGTGGTGGTCCCTGGGGCTTAGTGCAATCCCCTACACCTATGGAATTATCTCCTCTGCATGCTTCTCCTGTAATATCTGCAACAACAGTATCAGAAAAATTAGGACCATCAATAATACTATCATCAGAAAATAAAAGTCTAGAATGGTCCTGTGGAGCTTCAATTTCTTCTTCTGGGGCTGAAAAATTTGGAATTGGATTTTGAATAGGAGTCTCCGGAGGGATGCATGCTGTAGGTGCCCAGACTTTGATGAGTACGTCATCTTCTTCTTCTATCAAATTTGCAAGATTACTTGAAGAAGGACTTGGCCATGCGCTAGGGTCACCTTGAACTGATATAAATCCAACTCCGGGAGATTGTTCTGATTCTTGGGCTTGCCTTTGTTTCTCTTGTTGATGATATAGTAAAACTTGTTGAACTATCTCCTCCAACCTTTGTTGTTGTATATTTCCTGCACTAGAATCCCCATAACCTCCTTGATTAGCAAAGCTCCATGATTGATTTTGAAAGGATGAAGTAGGGTGAAATGGTTGAGCTTGCTGAGATCCTTGAAAACATGACTGTTGGGGCTGATTAAAGAACTGATTAGCGGGCTGATATGCTGAAAAATTTTGCTGGGAAATGCAGCCTTGAAAGTTCTGATTTTGAGCTGAAAAATTAGGTGGTGAGGGCTGAAAATTCTGCCCTTGAAATTGGAAATCTTGCTGACATTGTTGGAATTGTGGCTGAAAAAACTGATTTGATTGCTGAAAATTCGAATAAGGCTGTTGAAAATTTGAATTGAACCCTTGCTGAAAATTCTGAAATTGTGGTTGAAACTGCTGTGGTGGCTGCTGAAATTGTTGTGGTTGCTGGAATTGTTATAATGGTGGCTGGTAAGTAGATGAAGGCCTGTTGGTTATTTGTTGATTCAAATGATTCAACCAAAATTTTAACTCTGACAGTGCACTTGTGATCTGTTTACAGTCCTCTGGTGAAAACATTTTGATCTTGCAGCCCTGTCACAAATCAAACAAGAAAAATAGCAGCAACCGTATACAAAAGATAAAGCAATCAAAAATAGAATCAAAAGATATAATTATCAAGCACCACTACAGTCCCCGGCAACGGCGCCAAATTTGATAACCGTTTTTGTCGTGTTACGGTTTCAAATATAATTTAAGTACCGAATTCCTCTAAACTAATGTAGCATAGAGTAACTCGAGTCGTCTCCCAACAAATGTAGTTAATGCATGATAATTCTCATGGTTCGTATCTTATTGCTTTTGGGTTTTTGGATATGAAACTGGGTTTTGGATTTGAGAGCTATGACTATGAAATGAATAGCAGAGCAAGTATGAAATCTAATCTAATTAAGGAAAGACATTGCAAGTAATAAAATCTAATTTAACCTAACTACAATTGCAGCGAAGAAAAGGATAGCTAGAAATTAAACATTAACGAAACTAAACATAGAGCAGAACTACAGCATTGAAGAAATCTACCCTAACCTAGCTTAATTGCATGTAATTGAAGACGTAAAACCTAAAGTAATAGGAAGAGCAACACAAAACAAGAGTTTAACAACTAGGAAACATCACAATTGAAATTAACAGTCTAAGAGGCATTTGATCGAACACAAATTGAGCATGTTCTAAATGACTTCCAAATCGTGCAATTTGAATTAGAGAAGTTCTATCCAGTACAAACGTTCAACAAACAATCTATCTCAACCATTCAAACACAATTAAAATCAATCCACAAGCATCAATTAAAGGAAGAGCTTCTAGAAATTGGAACACAGAACTTGGAAATCGGATGGACTGCTGGAATTTGAATTGCTGTGAAAGAATTCTGCAAAATTTGAGGAAGAAGAAACTGCTGGAGCGAAGATGAAGGCTAGCTACTGAAAATGCTGTGAAGAAAACATCTGCTGGAAGGAATTGCTGAAGAAAATTTGATGCTGGAAGTAGAAGAACTGCCGGAATTGAAACCCGGAAATCTGTGAAGAACTGATGGCGATGAAGATGGAAGAGATGTCAGCTAGGGTTCGGAACCCCCAAAACCCTAGCTTGTGTTGGCGTGCAGTGGATGGCGTTCGGCAACGTTCGGCTAAAGCTCGGAACCCCCAAAGCCCTAGCCTCTGGTCGCCGGTGATAAAAAGGAGGAAACTCTCTTCGAACCCCGACAGAGAATTCCTTTCTCTCTTCTCTTCGAACCCCGACAGAGAAAAGGTGGAGATGGAACTCAGTGAAGAAGACGGCGATGATGGAACTCCGGCCGGCTAGGGTTCGGAACCCCCTTGCCCTAGATCGTGCAATGGCCGGAGGAGATGGAGAAGGTGAAGAGGAAGAGGAAGAAGTCGGGAACCCCCCGAGCCTTGTCTCTGCGTTGTCGCCTCCCGTCTCCCGTCTGCCCTCGCTCGCAATGGCTGGCCCCCTTTTGTTTGTGGCTGCGCATGGCTCGGTCCAGCTCTGGCTTGGCCAAGCAGCTTCAATGGATTCAACCCAGCAAATGAGTTCGGTCCAGCTCTGGTTAGCTCAGCCTCAGCCCAGTAGAGAATCAGTTCAGTCAGCCGCCCGGTTCAGTCAGGGATCCGGTTCAGTCTTGGTTCAGCCAAACAGCTTGAATTGATTCAATCAAACAGCTCAGCCAAACCATATAATGATGGAAGCAACGGACGGCTGAGATCAATTTGACTTCATCCAACGGTCGGATAACTTCTGATTTGGCTGAAATTTCCAGATATTGATCTATGGTCAGGATTGATTCTATCTTGAACTCGGATTGACCAGAAGATGACCGATGGCTCAGATCTAGTCGTTCTCTGAAATGGACGGCTCCTAATAATCCGATGCTTGATCCTTTCAATCTGGATCCAATGCTGACTCAAGTCTGACCCACTTTTGATCTAGGTCCATGATCAATTGAAGTCTACAAAATAATATCCAAATTTAGTGCCAAAAATATCCCAAATATACAAAGATTAGAATTAGAAGCCAAAATGAAGGGAACACATGAAACCTAATACAAATGCAAACTTAAGCATATAAAATGTGGATCAAACATATATTTTAGAGCCTAAAATAATCTGCAAAAATGGTGGTTATCAGTGTCTCTTCCATTCCTCCCTCTTATATACTAGATGAAGGTGGCAAGTGAAGAGACATGATACTATGACTCTTCACTTCCTTTAGCCTTAACAAAAATCCACTTCATTCTCTCCTTGCACTCCCTTGCTAGGTGAATTGGTTAGTATATGCATGGTGGTACCATAGGTCCAAGGTTCAATCCTTGGTGCATGTACTTTATTATTTTATTTTTATTTTATTTTTTTATTAATTTCGAAAATTCCCCTAAGGCCCACCCATAATCATGCAAATATTCCTAATTAAAACCCATTTTTATTTATATTAAATTCTACCTAGAATCCACTAATAACCATGGTACTAGGAAAAACCCATGTAAGGCCTATTAGCACCTAGCTTCTTATTCTATATCGAAAATCATGGAGCCTCATACTAAGGTTTACACTAGTGTCCCTACATTCCTCGAGAATCCATCTAGGCATGGTCAATATTTTTAATGAAAATATTGAGAAAATTTTCCGGGTCGTTACAATCCCCCATACCTCGTGAAAGTTCGCCCTCGAACTTAGAATAGCTCCAGGTACTTGCGTCTCATCTCGTCCTCGCGTTCCCAGGTAGCTTCCTCGAACCTTTGACTTTGCCATAGGACCTTGACTAAGGGTACCTCATTGTTCCTTAGCTTTTTGATCTCTCGATCCAAGATCTGAATAGGTCGGCTTTCATAACTTAGGTCATCCTGAACTTGTATTGTCTGTGGCTCAATCACCTGATCTGTGTTTAGAACACACTTCTTGAGCATTGACACATGGAACACGTTATGGATAGCCGACATCTCTGGAGGCAGCTCTAGCTCATATGCTACCTTGCCGACTCTTTCCAGTATCGAATATGGTCCCACATAACGCGGACTCAGTTTCCCTTTCTTCCCAAATCTCGTTACCCCTATCATAGGGGCCACTTTGAGGAATACCAGATCCCCAATATTGAATTCCAGTGGCCTTCATCGGACATCTGCATAACTCTTCTGCCGACTCTGAGCAGCTTCTATTCGTCGTCGAATGTTCTGTATAGCTCGGGTGGTGTCGTCGATGAGGTCCGTCGTGAGCCCCATCGCCTTCTTTTCACCGCCTTCATACCAACAGATCGGAGACCTATATCTCCTCCCATACAAAGCTTCATAAGGTGTCATGCCGATAGTAGCTTGGTAGCTATTATTGTAGGCAAATTTCGCTAAACATAGATATCGGCACCAACTCCCTTTAAAATCTAGAGCACAAGCCCGTAACATGTCTTCCAGCACTTGGTTCACTCATTCAGTTTGCCCGTCAGTCTGAGGATGAAAAGCTGTACTGAATCGTAATTTAGTGCCGAGGGACTTCTGGACGCACTCCCAAAAATGTGAAGTAAAGCGACCATCCCTATCTGAGATGATGGTCTTGGGAACTCCATGAAGTCTGATTATCTCCTTAGCATATAATTGAGCTAGTTGCTCAATCGAATAAGTCATCTTGATTGCTAGGAAATGAGCAGACTTCGTCAACCTGTCCACAATCACCCATACCGCATCATATCCATTTGTAGTCTTGGGAAGTCCTGAAATAAAATCCATAGAGATATCTTCCCATTTCCATTCCGGAATCGGAAGTGGCTGTAGAACTCCTCCGGGTCGCTGGTGTTCTGCTTTCACTCGTTGACAAGTCAGGCAGGTACTAACATGCTGATCCACATCTCTCTTCATGCCGGACCACCAGAATCTCTCCTTCAGGTCTTGATACATTTTGGTGGATCCCGGATGCATCGAATAAGGGGTTTCGTGAGCTTCTACCAATATCGCTCTCCGCAGCCCCGGATCATTAGGAACACATAGACGATCCCTAAGATAGAGTACTCCCCCGTTGGCGATATGAAAACCATCACCCTTTCCTTCTAGGATCTCCTGTTTGATTCTCTGACAGCTCGGATCACCATCTTGTTGTCCAATATGTCCTCAAACAACGTCGGTGATAATGTCATGGTAGAAAGCCATCCGGAGATGACCTCGACCCCAGACTTCATAATTTCCCTTTCGAGGGGTCGAGGTAATCTAGATATGGACATCAAGGTGGCACTTGACTTCCGGCTTAGTGCATCGGCCACTTTGTTTGCCTTTCTTAGATGGTAGAAGATCTCGCAGTCGTAGTCCTTTACCAACTCCAGCCACCGGCGTTGTCTCATATTTAGGTCTTTCTGAGTGAAGAAATACCGCAGGCTCTGATGGTCTGTATAAATCCTACACTGCGCTACATACAGATAGTGCCTCCATATCTTAAGAGCGAAGACCACAGCGGCTAATTCCAGATCGTGGGTGGGGTAATTCTATTCATGTTCTTTAAGTTGCCTAGAGGCGTAGGCAATGACTTTACCAAATTTTTTTTTATCAAATTCTAAAGTATAAATTTCATAAAAAAATAAGGTAAAGTGTTGTTCACATTACATATCCTAGAAGTACTTGCTATTATAAAGTATCATTCATACTTGCATATTCTAGAATCATAAAGTAAGAAATCAACTATGTATAAAAGTACTTACTTGGAAGCGGCAGGAAGAAGGCTTGATGTGTGTGTAGTGAGATGACAACCTCGCTCTGATACCAACCTGTAACACCTGCCTTTTTCCCACACCTTATGGTGTGGCGTGAAAGCGGCGTTACGCTAAACATACATGTACATATAAAACATCTTAGTGCAGCGGAATAATTTTTTTCTTCTACACATGCTTTTAACCATGCAACTAATACATGAAACATCTGTACATGCCTAAATTTGTCATTCATGAACCTAGTGTCATTGGACTTAGCATATTAACGACATGCATGGCATCATGATATAACCATTCTATAGCTTCTTCATAATCATCATAAGTAGCAAGTAACTTATCCGTAAACAGCATAAGTCTTAAGTCATTCATTAGGCATAACCATTATAAACATAGCATAGAATCTAAGGAGGCATTTCAAAACCCAAGACATGCAATATGTGTAAAAAAAAAGGATCCTTTGCCATGTCACCGCCACACACACTCATGCTCTTGTCCCTCCTGCTGCTTCCCTTAGTAACCTCTTGCTTGATCTGCAGTATGAGGAAAATAAGACTATAAGCACACAGGCTTAGTAAGACCCTTTCCTACTCACTAAAATCATACGTCACTTAAACATAAACATATAAAGCATTTGACATAACATAATTCTGAACATAAAACATAAGCATAGTCTTGGGGTAAATCATAAGCATATGAACAACTAACATAGCATGATTCTTAACATAAACATAAACTTAAAACGTAATTAGCATGGCACAATTCTTAACATACATGAGTATGAAACATACTTATCATGGCATAATTCTTAACATACATGAGCATGAAACATACATATCATGGCATAACATACTTATTCATGAAAATAATTCTTAGTATGAGCATAAGCTCAGTCTTAACATAAGCATAAACATAAAACATACTTATCATGGCATAATGCATAACATGAATGGATACATGAGTCAAATGCATATACATAAGGATGCTTAATTTAAAAGCATACTTTTAAATACTTAAACATAATCATAACATCATTGGGGTCCCCTGCTTGTACCACATACATACATCATAAGCGCGCATACCTAAGTAAATACGAGGTAGCTAGCCTCGACCTACTAGGGCAGGAACAGCTACGGTAATTCCAAACACCGGGGCGTTCATAAGGTGCCCATCCCTGTTGGACAACTTCGGTAGTCCCAGAACCATAGACAGCATAGTCGGTAGTCCAGAACCGGAGCGTTCTTAAGATGCCCATGCCTTGGACCCTTACTTCGGTCCGGTACAAGCCCATTCATAAAGTAAAATAACTATGCATTCTTCATCATTCATACTTGACATATCTTAGAACATAAACATAATCTTGTTACATGAAGCATGACATAAACATGCTTGGCATTTCATCAGTCATACTTATTTCATAACATCATTATGCCTTCATCATTCATACTTTTCATTCATACTTAAGGCATAAACATCATCTTCATCCATCTTCTTTATTCATAAAATATAACATACATGCATAATCATGTCTCCAGGCATAATCATTATCTTGATTCATAAAGCTTGCATGATCATGGTACATTGATAAACATGCAATTCATACAAGATACATTTCACCTAGCATACATAATCCTAGTATTCATCATAGAGCATGCATAGTAAGATACATATGAACATGATGCATACTACTTAAGTACATGGCCTTCATCATAAAACATGTATAGACCTTCATACACATACATCTATTATAAGCATTTAACCTTCTACATGCATCATTCTATTTAACATAACATACCCCTACATCAATTACATATGTTGATGGTATATGATCTAAATATTCATGAGTAAAGCATAACATAAAACCTAACCTACAAGGTAATGTTACATAACACATAAGCTAAGATTTTAGTAATACAAAGATCCTTACATCGTGCTTACTATGTTCTTACATCATGGTAACTTATAAACATGCATCCTTGAGACCTTAGCCCAATCCAAGCCCTAGATTAGGGACTTGGCCGAAACCCTAAAGGACCATGGGTCCATATAAAATTCACATAGGTCATGATTATCATCCAATACCTTACATATCATGCCATGGAAAACCATTTGAACCCTTGATTGGATTTGACCCTAAATCCTAGACTTAAACCATGTGTTGGCCGAAACCCTAGAAGGGTAATAAGCCCATAGGAAAATTCATATAATCACCATTATTACCCATATGATATCATAGGAAACATACTAATCATGCTTGAAGGGTTAGAGTTTACACCTAGCCATGGTTCCTTGATGTGGCCGAAACCCTAAGGGGGTTCTAGGGTGCTATAAAATTTTCAAAATTATACTTTTATGCTTAACCTATCATAAGTAAACATTTGAAAACCTAAGAGAGCTCTTTAACATGATTTTTAGCCCAAAAAAAAACCTTGCTTGGCCGAAACCTTCACAAGCCCTAACCATGGATTTCCCAACATAGTATGCCAACAAGAACTTAGACCATGACAAACAACTTGAAAGCTATCATACCACAGGTGAGGGGGTCTTACCTTTCTTGATCTTGATTATAAACCTTGAATAGAGAAACCAAAAGAATTTTCCATGGCCTTAGACTACCCTTATCCCTTGTAGCCTTGTAGAAATCCCTTAGATCATGAAGAAGAGGTCTCCTTGTGAGACATTTCCAAAGGGAATCCCTCCTTGTAGGTTTTGGCTAGGAAGTGAAAGAAGAAGAGAAGAAGGAGTTTTGGTGGATGAAGAGACAAATGCTTAAGTGCTAAGGTGTCTCTTCCATTCCTCCCTCTTATATACTAGATGAAGGAGGCAAGTGAAGAGACATGAAGCTATGACTCTTCACTTCCTTTAGCCTTAACAAAAATCCACTTCATTCTCTCCTAGCACTCCCTTGCTAGGTGAATTGGTTAGTACATGCATGGTGGTACCATAGGTCCAAGGTTCAATCCTTGTTGCATGCACTTTATTATTTTTTTCATATTTTATTTTTATTTTATTTTTTTATTAATTTCGAAAATTCCCCTAAGGCCCACCCATAATCATGCTAATATTCCTAATTAAAACCCATTTTTATTTATATTAAATTCTACCTAGAATCCACTAATAACCATGGTACATGGAAAACCCCATGTAAGGCCTATTAGCACCTAGCTTCTTATTCTATATCGAAAATCATGGAGCATCATACTAAGGGTTACACTAGTGTCCCTACATTCCTCGAGAATCCATCTAGGCATGGTCAATATTTTTAAAGAAAATATTGAGAAAATTTTCTGGGTCGTTACATGTGTTGATTAGGGCACCTCACACGTGTGCCTCTCTGCGTGATTCCTCATCCGCAAACTTGGCCAACGTTTATCCCTTCATCTTGGGCGCTTGGGACGACTGGGCCACCTATATGCTCATGGGTGCCTCCCTTGCTGACGTGGAGGCTCAACTTCGTGGACTACTGGAAACAACCATCTGGGGTGCCTGTATCCATACAGGCGCCTATATTCACGGGCACCTAAATCCTTTCAGGCGTATGGGATGCAAAGAACTCCATTCTTTGTTCCTGCAACCAGGGTTTGTTCCAAAGCAATAATAATAGATAAATTAAGTTCAACTTACAACCTACGCTGTCTTGGTTCTGACTTTCGGCTTCCCAAATGGAACCCTAGGTCAAACCGACGCCTAATGTTCCCTCTTCCGGGGAACGCATCCTCGCCTACTCTTCTCAGGAGAATTTACCTTTTGGAAACCGGCTCCTCCGGTTGGACTTTTACCTGATCTTCTGGATCAAGTCTTCGTGCCCAGTCCACGACCAGGACTTATTTCCCAATATTCAGTTAGGTCTTCGGTGCTTAGCGCTCGGCCAGGACTTATTACCCAATTCCACGAACCAGGACTTCATGCCCAGTCCACGACCAGGACTTATTGCCCAACCCTCGGTTAGGTCTTCGATGCCCAGCCCTCCGCTGGGACTTATTGCCCAATTCTACGAACCAGGACTTCGTGCCTAGATTACCTAGGACTTTTCCTGCACACTTAATAGATTCATTAAATCACAATATAAGCTTAACATATGAACCCTTTGCCATTATCAAAACCCAGGTTCGATCTTGGTGCTTCCGGCACCAACAATATCCCCCTTTTTGATTTATGGCAACCTAGTTCAAAAGTTAAGTTAAAACATATAAAGCAGGTAAACATGTTAATTTTTCCTCTCTTTTAAGAAAACTAATTTTTGAAAAACATGCACTAAGCTCCCCCTGAATTAGAGATTCTCCCCCTGAAGCTTTCAAAGATATGCAATTTTTCAAAAAAAAAGTTTAAGTGCCCCCTTTTTGAGAAAAAAAGTTAAAGGCTTTTTGTGAAATAAAGATCAGCAAATTTTGACCAAGTATATTTTGCAAAACTTTTGAAGTTTGAAAAAGTTAAGATACCTTTCTGGAAAGATAAATAAATATTTCAAAAAAGGGAATTTTAACTTTACCAAAAAATTTGTAAAAGATTTACACTTTTTGTGCTCAAAAAACATTTACACAAGAGTATTTTGCACTTACAAAGATTTTGCATTTTAAAAAAATTGTATCAAATATTTTGTATTTTTTTAAAAGAATATTAAGCAGTTAGAAAATATTTTGTACTTGAAAAAAAATTTTGTCCTTGCAAAATATTTTGTACTTGAAAAACCATTTTTCACTTTAATGAAATATTAGTACTTTGAAAAATACTTAAAAAATATTGTGCACTTAGATACATTTTGTACTTAAAATAATATTTTAAAATACTTTAAGACTTTTGCAAAAAAAAAATTTAAAGTACTTAAAACATTTTTGCAAAAAAAATTTGCACTTGAAAATTTAATGCACTTGAAAATTTAACTTTACTTTTTCAAAAACATTATTTTTTTTAGTCTCGCGTTTGCCATATATCAAAAAAAAATTGGTCGAAAAACAATTGCGAATTAGAGCCAGTTAATTTTGTAGAAATTCTAAACACATATTGAACCAATTCTAGTGAGTCCAAGCCACAAAAAGGATCAAACCAACTAAATTGAACTTGTTCGGGTCCCGTCTAACCCAGTTAGCTACTTACTAACTGTTATATAATAACAGCTTTCAATAGGGTTAGTCAAGTAAAGTGATCTGATCAAGTTAGATTTTCTAAGCTAACACTTAGCTTTATTGTTGTTCAAATGTATTTATCGTCCCAAGTACTCTAGATGCACTGACTTAAAGCAAGTTGAGTCAAAGCATAGACTTAAGTATCTCAACCCAGTCTAGGTTATCAATCAAAGTGTCCTAATATACTTGTGAGATGCTGGCTTCTAGACTTATAGGCACATGCAATTCTAGGGTTAAATTTTAGGTTAAGTCCATTGCGTAGAAAACCCTAGTTTTAAAAGGGGTAATTTTTCGAAAAAAATCTAAGTTGGAAAAATAATTTTTAAAATTCAAGACAAAAAAAATGATTTTTTGAATGATATGAAATACTAGTTTTGAAATTTTTTTGAACACATACATGATAATAGTCTTATTCTACTAAGCACATGTAACACCCCAAAATTTTCCCATAAGAAATATTATGAATTCATGAAACATTATTATTATTATGAAATATTATGAATTCATGAAACATTATTATTATTATGAAATATTATGAATTCATGAAACATTATTGTTATTATGAAATTTCATGATGGGCTTGGCTTAATGGGCTTTGATATGAATTAGTGCAAAATGTGATAAAAATAAGAGGTAGAAAGGAGGAGGCAAGGATTGAACCTTGAACCTCCTCGTTGTACTAATCATGTCATAACCAATACACCAAGCCATATTTCATGTAGAGGGAATAAGAAACATGCTTGTTAAAGCTAGGGAAGTGAAGAGACATGTCTCTTCATGAGAAAAGTATAAATAAGAGAAAGAGAAGTTGGAATAACTTCCTCTCTTTCTTCTTCCTCACTCTCATCACCGAAACCTCAAGCCCCTTCTCCCTTTTAATTTTCGAAAATATACCCTAGGGTTCTAACCCTAGGGAATTGGAAGTAAGAAGAACTACACAAGGATCTTGCCCTCTACTAGGGCCAAGGGTTCTATAGAAGTGCTAGGAAGGAGAACACTCACCTTCCTTCAACCAAGGGCACCCTAAGGATTTAGAGAAGGTGATCTTCAAGCGAAAGGATGTAAGTATCCCCTGTAAGGTTTTTCGGGCCGCGAAAACCGCTTTTTCTCGTCGCGGAAACCCCGAAAGCCCCAATAGAAAGGATCCGAGCGAAGAAAACCATTTCAAAAATTTACGAGTGCTCGTTTACATGCTTCAAAACCGATCTACAACCTAGATCTATTAGAGAAGAGAAAAACTACCTTCGATGCGTGCCCCGCAATTCCCGCTCGCTCCTCGGTTGGTGTCGGATCTCAAGGACGCAAAGTAGTAACCCTCTAGAAGTATCCACACAAGCAAGAGAGTGGAGAGGAGAGCCCAAAAGTGTGCTAGCACTCATTGGGGTCTCAGCAAAAATGAGAGGAGAGGGAGAGCAAAAAACTCAACAAAACCAAGTTGGGAGAAGAATAAATCACACACACACAAAAGAATCTTCTTGTGTGTTTAAATGGCAGGCCACTTAATGGCCATTATTGGCCAATAAGTGGCCGGCCACCATCTTAGGTAACCCCTTATTTGAATTCAAAATTCAAATGGGGAGGTTACTTAGCCTTGATGATGATGCCAAGTCATCACTTGGTCAAGTCAAGGTGATGTGGCTTGAGTCAAGTCAAACTTGCCTCTTATGGACTTTCCATATTTAGCCAAAGTCAAACTTTGACTTCATTATTCTCCCATGATTAGATTCATCCAACACTTGGATCAAACTCGAGTCCAACTCAAGTTGTCTAATTTGAGTCAAGTCAAACTTGCCTTTTATGGACTTTCCATATTTAGCCAAAGTCAAACTTTGACTTCATTATTCTCCCATGATTAGATTCATCCAACACTTGGATCAAACTCGAGTCCAACTCAAGTTGTCTAATTTGAGTCAAGTCAAACTTGCCTTTTATGGACTTTCCATATTTAGCCAAAGTCAAACTTTGACTTCATTACTCTCGGTCCATCATATGGACTTATTCTCCATCTATTGCTCTATGTGTGTGACCCTATAGGTTCTTGTAACTTTGGCAATGCCCTTAAACCTATTTAAGGACATAAGCAATGAGAGGTATCTAGCAACACATCATTGCTACCCAAGTTACAAGAATGTCGAGATCCAACATCACCATTGTGACTAATAATTGTGACCATCACAATATGTGACAACGTCCTTCTATCCTCGATATCTAGATTGATCTTTCATGAGGTATAGACCGTGTCATCCTCAAATCAATCTATATGTCTTGATCTCCAAGTAGACTCACTATAATCAAATAAGCTCAATATCTAATATTGCCTTATTTGGGCATGGTCATGCACTTAGTGGTCTTACTCTATCAAGAACGAAGATATCACTCCCGTCATATAGGAGGGATAGATCCCATCTACGTTACTCACATCCCTCCGCATAATTTGTTACAAACCCAGTAATCGCCTTTATAGTCCACCTAGTTACGGGTGACGTTTGACGAAGCCAAAGTACGTAACTCCTTATGTAGGGAACTATGGTAACTTCAGGTCTAGGACTATAGTCATACTAATAGTCACATGAGAAAGTATATGACACTCATATAACGATCCATGATACTTTCTCATGGCGGGCCATTCAGTATACATTCTCTAATGTATACCCATGTGTCAACTTGATATCTCATATCCATGACTTGTGAGATCAAGTCATCATGTTGACCTACATGCTAGTCTCTATGCATTAACATTGTCCTTGAATGTTAATACTTGACTAGGAATAATTAAGAGTAGTGTTCTCTATATCATCTCACTATCGATTCAACTAATCGATTGATATAGATAAGAACCTTCTACTCAATGACGTTATTATACTAAGTTATTTGGCACCAATACACATAAGCACAATAACCATAAGAAATGCCTTTATATATAAGAAATATATATACAAGAATATGATACAATGAGTCCAAAAAGTAATCATCATATGATTGGCTCTAGGGCTCTCACTAACATCCCCTCGCCTGCAGTGTAATGGTTATTGTATGTTTTTCTCCTTGATTGTTTTCGAAAATGGGGACTTTTCCCCTTTGTAAGTTTCGGCCACACCCTTAGGGGAAGGCCTTGGTCACTCCTTGATACATGAGAAGACCCCTTGAGACTTAGGGTATATATGTATGTTGATTTTCTTCATGATGTTATGAACAAAAAAATTAGGGTTTTCCCTTTGTGTAAGTTTCGGCCAACACCCAAAGAGGAGGCCTTGGTTACTCCTTGATGCATGAGAAGACCCCTTGGAACTTAGGGTATATGTATATGTTGTATCCTTCAAAATGTGTAAACAAAACCTAGGGTTTTGTTCTTGTATGGGTTTCAGCCACCTCCAAATGGGAGTCTTTGGCTACTCTTTGATACATGAGGAGACCCCTTGGGACTTAGAGTATACACATAGGTTGTGTCCCTTCATTTTGTGATGACAAAAACTAGGGTTTAGGGTTTGTATGGGTTTCGGCCAAGGCATGGAACTAGGGTTAGTGAGGGTTGAATTATCCTATAATATATCCATGCTTAGTGTATTGTATGATAATGTATACAAGGTGTTTGTATAAATGTCTGTGTGAATGTTTCATTGCAAAATCCCTAATTCCCCCTACCCTATGACTTTCGGCCAACACCCTAAGATTAGGGTTTGTGAAGGTTAAACTACCCTATGAGATATGCTTATGTTTGGGGATGATGATATGTATATGCATGTGATGTTAAATGAAATGTCTGATTGGGAACCTTAATTTTTAGCATGCTACCACTTCCTATGATATGAGTATGATCTATGTGACCAAATCTTGTCATATCTAAAGTATGTTTAAGTGGTTGAATTATGATGTATGTCTGAGCATGTCTTATAGCCCATGGGGCACCCTTATGAGATTGCATGTGATATGTATGATGAAATGCTTGAAAGGATACTCCACTAAGTATGGGATCCAGAACACCCTTATGTTGTGAGGTGTGTCCCTATGGGATCAGAAACACCCTGGAAGAGTGGTGTGTCCCTTAAGAAGTGAATTTGGAGTACTCCTTAGCATATATATAAAGACATGATAAGTATTTTACTTTGTAAGTTGTGTACCCGACTCGTAAGGGGGTCGTTAAACAAATCTGGGGTGCATGTTAACATAAGGTCATGGCTCCGGTAGGACGTAAGGGTCCTGCTCTAATGGGATTGGTGGCTCGCTACCCCAACTCATTAGGGAACGCGCATCATAAGGTACACAACTGGGCCCTATATGATATGGATGTATTTTTAAGTAATACCTTTATGGAATTGTTTTGAAAACATTCTTTGAAAACATTTATTACATGTGAAGGGTATGCTTAAGATACTTTATGCTGCATGCTTAGAAACTTTGATGTTTAGTATGCTATGATGAACTCATGTTTATGATTTATTATGTGTACATGTTGTATGCGTTCATATGGATTTTGCGAGTAGGACAGGATCCTTACTAAGCTTTTATGCTTACTAGTTATGTGTTGTCTTATGCTGCAGATAAAGGTAAGGAACACTTGAACTAAAGGAAGAGGCAGGAAGGCTGAAGATGTGTGGGGTGGTGGCTCGGGAAAGAAATATTTCTATATCTACTTTATCATGTTTATGTTTATGTTTCCTTGACAATAAGTGTTAGTGATTAGGATTGATATTGCATGATAGTGTTTACCCTTGGATGTCTCTTATACTTGATTATGTTATGAGTTGAATTACTAGTGCACTTATCATGTTATGGAATAACTTTGATAGTTTAAACAAGCATGTTCAGTCCTTAGTCCTTGCATTGTTTGTTCTAATTTTATGCTAGAAGAAAGAAAATAATTATATAATTGATTGTACGTAACCCCGCCCCGAGAGTAGATATAAGGGCGGGTGTTACAACACAACCCTAAAATATAAGTCAAATATGAAGCAGATAAATAAATCAGGTGCATAGAAGTAATCAAATCAAGTGCATAATGTATGCCAACAAGTCAGCCCTACAAAGTAGTGAAAGTCAGATCATCAGAAATACAACTCTGGTCTAAGAAGATGGGCCAGGAGGCTAAAATGGAATGGGCTGTCATGACCGAAACATAGACATCATTTCATCGTGTCGTGCTTGGTCTGCATCATGTCGGGCCTGAAGGGCGTCCATGTGCTCGACGTGATGAGCCTCAATCTCCTCTCGGAGACTGTGGACCTCCATCTCTATCCGAGCAAGTTGCTGGTCCATAGTCAGAGAGGGCAGTGGTGGTGGAGACTCTCGCTGCTACACCTCGATCTCGGTGGTGTGATCGGCTGTTCGACATCCACCTCGTCGTTCGAGTCGATCCGGTGTCGAGCACCTCGTCGTCTCCACGACATAACCCCGATGGCCGAGATGTCTATGGCTACTAATGAAAAATTCCTAGACCCTATCTCGTCAAATTCGATCATCGTGATGGCTTCTCCAGCTGAGATGTCGTGACCATGGTGATGAAGGAGGGAAGTGAGAATATGATAGTAGGGTGTCCATACTCTAGAATGGGTGGATACACTGGATGTGTAGATGATCGTCTGGAATATGTGTAGACCAATGTCTATATCCAAGTGGTGGATCATCACATAGAGTAGGAAGGTATGGAAGGGTCACATAGTTGCTACATCTTGAGAGGTCAAAGGAAGAATGTAGCGGATCAGGACTCTGTAAAGGACATAGTCCTGAATGCGCAGATCAACGGACTAAAATCTATGTATCATCGGATCCCTCGCATCTCTAAAAAACTAAGAGTAGAGGGTATCACGGGTAATGTGTGAATACGGAGAATCGAAGGGAAGATCCGTCGGATGATAGCAATAGAATGTGGACTGAGATGGTCGTAGTCCAAGGAAACGGTTGAAAAGGGTAGGCCTGATGGTGAGTGGAATGGTCTGGACAATGGTAGTGTATCAAAGGTAATCAATCTTGACCAGATTGTTGTAAAATTCAGTACACAGGGTTGTGTTGATGGGACTGGTGCAGTACACTAGCTGATCTAGCTGGTAGAAGTTAATAACGTCTATGGCTAAAGGGCAAGATTGGATAAAGAAGCTTCTATTTAAATAGCTAGTCTTAATTGGTTTATATGTTGTGTGTACGAACTCATTAAATAAAGCTAAGGTAGGAAATCTAGGGTCTGGACTGAGCTTGACCCTGGGGTCGTTTTGGGTAACTCAGCGCTTACTAGGTAAATAGAAAAACTAACATTATTGACTGAAGTTAAATTGTAAAATCAAACGTAAAAGTATAATTAATTCATACCGCGGCGGCATTATGGAAATAGAGTGATCGAGAGAAGTTGAGCAGCTTTTAGGGCTCCTTAGAAGTGAGGAGAGGATGAAAGGTGATTGTTGGAGGTGTGGAGAAGGAGGCTGTGAGCATAGGTATATAAAGGTTGTTCCGGGCGCCCGTAAGGTCACAAGGGCACCCATGATAGGCTTTGAGGCGCCCGAGACTTTCTCGAGCGCCTGAGCTCAGTTTGCTCAGAATTGGCAGAGTTGACTGCCTCGTATGCCGGGAAAGGCATGGGGTGCTCGAGTTGACCAAATTTGACCAATCAATATTTAATTCAATCAAGTCCTAGATTCTAATGTAATTACATTGAAGACCTAGTTTGATGAGTTATTTTGAAATCTTTAAGGTTTTTCAAATACTTTGAAATTTTTAAGGTTTTTCAAATATTTTGAAATCATTAAGGTTTTTCAAATTTTACTCAGTTAAAGTTAACATTTAGATGATAACAAAATGTGAAGTGAGTTTAATTTTTGAAAAACATTAATTGGAATTTTATTTTATTTTTAAACATTAATTGAAATTTTAATTTGAAAAACATTAAGTGAAATTTTATTTTGAAAAATATTTTAATTTTGTTAAATATTAATTGAAATTTCAATTTTGAAAAAATATTAAGTGTGGAATTAAATTTGAAAAATGTTATGTGTAGAATTAATTTTGAAAAAAATGTTAAGTGTAGAATTAATTTTGAAAAATGTTAAGTGTGGAATTAATTTTGAAAAATATTAAGTGTAGAATTAATTTTGAAAAAATGTTAAGTGTAGAATTTATTTTGAAAAATGTTAAGTGTAGAATAAATTTTGGAAAATGTTAATTGTAGACTTAATTTTGAAAAATGTTAAGTGTAGAATTAATTTTGAAAAATGTTAATTGTAGACCTAATTTTGAAAATGTTAAGTATAGAATTAATTTTGAAAATGTTAAGTACAGAATTAATTTTGAAAATGTTAAGTGTAGAATTAATTATGAAAATGTTAAGTGTAGTATTAATTTTGAATGGTTGGGTTGGACTACATTGTTAGGTCCTAAACATCTCACCTAATTCTAAGTGACAAAATAGTTTTCCTTATCTGTTTTGTGAGATATATTATTTTTATCTTTGATTTAATGTTAGACCTAAGATTTAATTAAAACTTGTGTTAGATTTCAGTTTATCAAATAGTAATTTAAAAGTGAGTTTCGATAATCGGCTTCCAGGTCTTGGCGAGACACAGAGGCCTTCTTTGGTCGTAGCCTTATTGGATCAACAACCTTTTCTAGACAATGCCTTTTAAAAAAATATCATTTTCAAATTACTTTTTGAGAACTTCTGGTCTAACTAGCTTAGGATTTGGAGAGGTAGCTTCGGCTTGTTCCACCAGACTAAACAGACCAAATAGGGTACGCCTTACCCTACTTGACTCCTTAGACAAGCTTCTCTAACGTACTATCATCTCACCTCCTCCTAATACTATGTTGATCAAGTTTCAAGTAAGTCTTGTCCTTAACTAACCATTCCTAAATCTAAGTAGAATAATATTAAAAAAATAAACAAGCATCAAGCAAGAAAAAATTATCTAATTATAAAAAAAGTTTTTATATTGGCTCACCCTAGACTGAAGCCTCGATATGGGTTAGGCAAGATGTGAATCTTGTCCTTGGGGATCCAATATTGGTTTGGTCCAGCCTGGTTGTTCAAACTCTGCTTTGGGACCCATGCTTGGACTTGGGTTCTAGTTTGGTTCAATATAGAATAATAAGATCGTTGTCGCGAGTTGGTTCGATAGCCCAGTCCGGATCAATTTAGAAATGACTTCTGTTTTCCAAGAATCATGTCGAGATTCTTGGAACCCGAAGTGAATCATTCTAATGCGACTCTAAGTCCTTGACATGAGTTTTCTAGGAGGAATTCTCTTCCTCACGCTTTTGAACTTGAGTCGAGGTTCCTTCTTAAACTGACTCGGTCGAGGAACTCGAGTTGACTTCCTCTTTCAGGAGTTTGACTTCTTGTCGGAGGGTTTCAACCCGGACGTTGGCTTTCGCCAACTTGCGTGACAAATACAAAATAAGATCGTAAAGCTCTGATTCAGGATAGCCTTTTACCATAATCCATCCGTCCTCCGAGATCGAGAGCTTCCCGGTGCCGACATCTTCATCAGGTTTTGATTCTATTTCGGAGTCGATGTCTTCCGAGGCGGTCAGCGCAAGGAGGTTGGAGTGCGGACCCTCTTCTTCTTCGTCCGAGGATGATCGTCCTATGTGGCTTGTAGTGCTTTCTTCTTTCAAACTTTCTTGTTTTCCTTCAGGTTAGGGCAATCCGATCTGAAGTGACCATTCTTGTTGCACTCGTAACACGTTACGTTGCTTTTATTCTTCTGGCTTGTTGAGGGTTCAGCTGGATCATCCTTCTTCTGAGTCATCTTCTTTTTGCTCGTTTGATTTTTCAGTACCTTGTAGTAGTCACAAGCCAATCGGACCAGTTTTGCACGATCAACTCCATCGTCGTCAGACTTTGAATCTAAGTCGGACTCGAGTATTGGTTGTTGCTTCTTCTTTTGTGATTTTCCTGGAGATTTCCCTACAACAAAAGCTATACTTTTCTCTACCATTGCATTATTAGTTTGCTCATGTAATTCTAATTCTATGAATAATTCATCGAGCTTAATTTCAGAAAGGTTCCTAGAAACCTTGTAAGCATTCACCATAAATGCTCATACTAAGTTCTGTTGGTGCAGGCAGCACCAAAGTCAAACCTAGGTTTTGATAATGGCAAAGGGTTCAGAAGTTAAGGTGTTATTGTGATCTAACATGTTTACTGAGTGTGCAGGAAAAGTCCTAGGAACACTAGGCAAGAAGTCCTGGCAAAGGGTTGGGCAAAAGAAGTCCTAGTCAAGGACTGGGCAAGAAGACCTGACCGGAAGTTGTGTAAGAAGACCTGACCGAAAGTTGGGCACGATGACCTGGTCAGGTGGATTGGGCAAAAGTCCAACCAGAGGAGCCGGTTGGCAAAAGATAAACTCTCCTGAGAGGAGTAGGTGAGGACGCGTTCCCCGTCGAGGGAACAGTAGGCATCGGTTCGACCTAGGGTTCTATTTGGGAGACCCGAAGTCAGAACCAAGACAGCTACAGTTGTAACTAATGCTTGGTTTGTTTTGGAACTAACTTGAGGTGCAGGATTGAAGGACTGATCGTCTGCAAGTAAGGTGCCTCACTGGGCCTAGGTGCTCGAATGGACTCAGGTGCCCGAATGGGCTCAGGCACCCATATGGATACGGGAGCCCAAGGGTGAAGGCAAAATAAAAAACGCAGCCGCGAAGCCTCTGGACCAAAGCAGTTCAGGTGCCCGTGATGTCACGGGCGCCCCCTTCTACTCATGCGCCCAAGTGGAGATAGATAAGCGCTAACCGAGCCCGCGGAAAAGGATTCGCGCAGGGAAGGCCACGTGTTAGGCGCCCCCATCGACACAAGCACCCGTATGAGCACTATAAAAGGGGGTGCACCCCCAAGGCTTCGATACAACTTGCTCTCAACTCTCCAGACACTTTCGCTCAAGTGTTGCGCCCCGGCAAAGTTCGATCTCGAGATTCCAACGTCGACGACGACTCTCTGCTCCGTAATTCGATCCACCTCGGGCGTCGGTAAAATTTCAATTTACAAAAGTGTTGTTATTCAATTTTTAAATTCTATATCTGTACTATTATCTTGTAAAAATCTTATCGAATATAGAATTGCCCAAAGTAAATGGTCAAGGACCGTGGGCCTTGGAGTAGGAGCCGACCGCGACTCCGAACCAAGTAAAACATCGATTTGTGTTCGCGTGTATTTTGTGATTTTCCGCTGCGCATTTACTCTTCTATTCTAAAAATTTTACAACGATATTCACCCCCCCCCCCCTCTATCGTTTTCTTCGATCCAACAAGTGGTATCAGAGCGGGTGGCTCAAATTTTGTTCAACCACGAATTTGAGAGTTTTTTTCGGATTTTATGATTTTTTAAAATTAATTTCTTTTTCGAATTTTTCCCGTTAATCGAGGATGGTGCAACACCACTCGATCGTTTTTCTTTTCTATTAATTTTTCTTCCGCACTACTAATTCATGACCAAGTCTTGGGACAAGTTTTTATGTTTTCCTTATTTTCTTCAGAAATTATTATGACCATGCATGAGGGTTTCAGCACAGCCAGACCACCGCTATTTAGTGGAGAAGATTTCTCCTACTGGAAAAGCCGGATGGAAATCCACCTGAAAACTCAGGTGGATATGTGGATAATAATCCATTCTGGCCTCGAAATCCCCTTGAACGCAGATGGAGTGGCACAGCACTACTCCGAATGGGACGCCTCACTGATGAAAAAGATCGAGGCTGATGCAAAGGTAACTCAGACGTTGCAGTGTGGATTAACCAAGGAAGAACCGAACCGGGTGGGTCCTTTCAGCAACGCCAAAGAACTTTGGAGTAAACTGATTGAGCTGCACGAAGGTACCTCTGACACCAGAATCAGCAAAAGAGATCTGTTACTGAACAGACTCTACACAATAAAGATGAATGATGGCGAATCAGCAGCATAGCTCCACACAAGAATCCAGGAGCTGATGAACAGCCTGCACACAATCGGTCACAAGGTAGAGAACCGTGACCTAATCAAGTATACCTTAAATGCTTTCCCAAGAAATACTCTGTGGGCATCTATGGTAGATGCTTACAAGGTTTCTAAGGATCTGTCAAAAATTAAATTAGATGAATTGTTTTCGGAATTAGAATTACACGAACAGACTAACTGCACTTTGGCCGAGAAAGGTATTGCTTTTCTTACAGGTAAACCCCAGGGAAAGGTAGCCAAGAAAAAGCCTCAACCTGCACCCGAGTCTGACTCATACTCAGACTCAGAAGATAGTGAAGGGGATCGACCCAAACTGGTGTGGCTAGCTCAGGACTACTACAAGGAGCTGAACCATCAGACCAACAGAAGGAAAGCAAGCCGACGAAAGGAAGATCCAGCTAAACCTTCAACTTCGAAGTCCAAACCAAATGATACCTGCTACGAATGCAACAAGAAGGGACACTACAAATCGGAGTGCCCCAATCTAAAGGAAGCTAAGAAGACTCGAAGGAAGAAGGCTCTTCAAGCCACGTGAGACGAATCTTCCTCCGAAGAAGAAGATGAGGTCCCACAGTCAAATCTTCTCGCCTTAACCGCTTCGGAAGACATCGACACCGGATCGGAATCGGAGCCAGACGACGGAAGGCTCACAATTTCGGAGAACGGCAAAATAACGGTAAGAGGTTATTCTGAAAGTGAATTATCAAAATTAATAGCGTACTTATCTCGTAACTTGGTGAAAGCCAAAATCTGAGTCGAATCATTATGACAGGAAGTAAAACTCCTGAAAGAGGAAGCTGACTCAAGATCCTTGACCGAGATGGTTCAAGAAGGAACCTCTACTCAAGTTGAAAAGCTTGAGAAAGAGAACTCCTCCATTAAAACTCAAGTCAAGGAGCTAAGAGTAGCTTTAGAACGATTTACTTTGGGTTCCAAGGGTCTTGACATGATCCTTGGAAAACAGAAGTCCGTTCATAATCGATCTGGGTTAGGGTATCGAACCAAGTCAAGACAACGATCATATTATATTGTATTGAACCAATCAAAAGCCAAAGTTCAAGCATGGGTACCCAAACTTTACTTGAACAACCAAGCTAGACCAAACCAGTATTGGATCCCCAAGGACAAGATTCACATCTTGCCTAATCATTATCATGGCTTTAGTCTAGGGGGAGCCAATATAAAAACAATTTTTATAATTAAATAAAAAAATTTCTTTAATTTTAATTGCATGCTTGATTGTTTATTTATTTCTGCAAATTATTATGTTTAGACCTAGGACTGGTTAGACTAAGGACTGAAATGATTAACTGAAATTTGAATAACATAGTATTGGGTGGACGTGAGATGATAGTATGTTAGGGAAGCCATTTTTGGCGGAACTAGCCGAAGCTACTGATCCAAGACCCAAACTAGTTAGACCAAAATCATTCAAGGAGTAACTTGAAGATGAATTTTCAATAAAGGTTTTATCAAGGAAAGGGTTGATGATCCAATAAGGCTACGACCAAAGAAGGCCTAGTGCCTCGCCAAGACCTGGAAGCCAATTATTGAAAATCAAATTCACTTTACTATTGTCAGATTTAAATCTAACACAAATTTCAATTAATCTTAGATTCAACCACTTTTCAAAATAAAATTAAAACTTAATTGTTTTTTTCAACTTTTCAAAATTAATCATGCTTTTTAAAATAAAATCTTTATCTCTATTAAAAACTGTCTCACAAACCCCATAAGGTTAACATGATTGATAACTATAGATTGGGTGAGATGGTTAGGACCTAACTCAACTAAAATTCATCTGGTCTTTGTATTTATGTCAAGTAAAGACACTGAATCATGGAATTTAGAGCTTAATTGGTTTAATTGTTGGTTGGTTAAAAGAGTCAAACCGGGTCAAAATAGTCAAACCTGGTCAAACAGTCTAACTGGTCAACAGTCAAACTCTAGTCAGCTCGGGCGCCCGTGACCTGTCGGGCGCACCCGACTTTCTCTTCGACCAAGACAGCAAAAGCTGTCAACCCCTACCCACCTGACCCGGGCGCCCGTGACCTGTCGGGCGCCCAAACTTTATCTTCGTCCAAGGTGGTCAGTGCTGCCAAAAGCAGCTGACCACTTAACCGGGCACCTGTGACCTTACAGGTGCCCCAATGAACTCGGGCGCCCAACCCTTCACGGGCGCCCGTATAACCCTATATAAGGAGAATGGCTCCCTCTTCTTTCCTCACACCAAAACTAAAACCCTCCTTCACTTCTCTTCCTCCCAAGGCGCTCGGACGCTCCTTCCTCGTCTTCAAACGCTTTACTTCGA
The DNA here is from genome assembly GCA_024364735.1 of Boesenbergia rotunda. NCBI lineage: Eukaryota > Viridiplantae > Streptophyta > Magnoliopsida > Zingiberales > Zingiberaceae > Boesenbergia > Boesenbergia rotunda. Next base: position 143,811 of record JAGFNQ010000472.1, read on the forward strand.
AAATGCCAACCTAGTACAAATTTTATTATGCATTTTCAAGCAAATTTTTACGCTTATTAAATGTTGGGACCGGGTGCATGTCGACAAGAATACGAGTTCGTAAAATTTAAAATTTTTACGTGCAGCGGAAGAGTTTGCATAAAATAATTTCCTAAATTATTTTAACTTCGTATCTAGCATACAACCTTATAGTGTATCGACATAATCATAAAATAAAAGTTTGCGAAAAAGGTAAACTAATTTACTTTTGTACCTTGCGTAACTCGAAGAAAGGGACGAGATCCAACCGTAGCGTCCCTTGGAAGCTTCGCCTCTATTCGCGTCCACGCCGAGTTCTCTTCGGGATGACTTCGCAAAGTCACGAGTTTTGTGCCGACGAGAACTACTAGATTCTCGGAAGGCACAACTAGAAGGATAAGAGAAAATAATGAAAAACTAACCAACGAAGTAACGGAATCAAATTCCAGGAAGAGAGGAATCGCTATCCGCTTCTTCTTCTTCGCGTTCGGGTTCTCCTTCTTCTTCTTGAAGCTCACGCCAACCTCAACTAAGGGAGGAGTTGCGCCGGCCCTAAGTCACCAAGTGGGCGCCGGCCCTAGGCTCCAAGTGGGCGCTGGCCCTAGGCAAGAGAGGGAGAGGGAGAAGAGAAGAGAAGAGATTAAGAGAGAGAGGGAGAGCTCTATGATTCAATTACTTGAATTGAAATTAAGGGCTAGCCTTTGGTTCCTTTATATAGTAGCAACTCCTTTGCTAAGTCTCCCTCTAAACCGAATTAACGGAATTAGTTATAAGAAATTTATCTTATAAATTTTCTTATTGCTTATTCCGTTTAAGCCTAGTCTTATTATAAACATTTATAATAAAACAAATTAGTTATCATAAGAAATTTATTCTATAAATTTTCTTATGAATTTTATTATAACTAACTTTATAATAAAACTAATTATTTATCATAAGAAATTTATCCTATAAATTCTTATGAATTAATTCCGTTTAAACCAAGTCTTTATTATAAACTAATTTATAATAAAAACTAATTCTTCTTCTCTTTAAATTATGGAATAAATTTTATAAGAAATTTATAAACTTTCTTATTATGGAAAAATCAATTCATAATTGATTTTATAAAATTAAAATAAACCCAATTCTTGGATTATTTTAATCTTCCATAAAAGAATAAATTTCTATAAATTTATTTATATAAATTTCTTTATACAAATTTATTTATCCATAATTCATAAAATAAATCGTGCTTGATTTATCTTATTAATTAAACCAAATAAATTGATTTAATTCCCTTTAATGGCCGGCCACCACAAGGAGGGTTAATACCCTCTTTGGCCGGCCAAAACCGACCCGAACCGATCGCGAATTAAACTCATTTAATTGGCCCAAAAAGCCTTCAAAAGACTTAGCCATTTTAGTTTCCATTGCGCCTCTGATTAACTCAGATTCGACTTATTTCTCTTGATCGAAAAATCCAATTTTCAACTCGTTTTAAATCCCTCGGATTACTCGTAGTGCGTGTGACTAAATAGGCTTTCGATTTATGTTGGCCGTCTATAATTAACTAATTATAGAACGATCATGAGTGGCACCTAGTAGTACATCATGATCCCCAATTAATCGAAAGATCAACGGTTTGACCTCAGAAGAAATTATTCTGAAACCCTTCAGCAGCTCTAATGAATCGTGCCCCATTCCCTTCACCACCTTATACCCACTTGGTTCAGGACACGGTCTATGGTGTCAGTCCCCACTAGGCTGACTACGTCACACCTAGCCCAAGTAATGTCTTACTCGTCCTTTGGATTTCTAATTACTCTCATGTATTTTAGAGACTCTCACTCTAAACATGATATGCTCTGGCCAGAGGCTTTGAGTAACAATCCGACGATAGGCCTGGGTATACATCTCCTCGCAAGGAGTGGTGAATCCTTTGTAGGCTGTTCAAACATCTTCGGGCACTTCGGCTTATACCCGATCATCCTGGGTCCACACCTCCTTGGAGATGCTTGCTTAAGATGTCAAAGTATAAGTCTCCATGACCAAGATGACTTGAACACCGCAAGTCAAAGGAACATCGCACTTAAGCCGCAGTAAGATCTTCATTGACATATCTACATGTAGATTCCCATATGAAGTCTTACAGCTAGTCACTCCAATGAACTAGTTCCCTTAACTAGCATCCATGTTTATCTCCAGACATCCCAATGTCACCAGCCAGTGAGAATCAGCTGAATAGAGAATAACCCATGCTAGTCTCAACAAAATTGATAATGTCCGTATTTATCAATTCATCGACTAGGGATATTTCTAACACTTCACATTTGCACACTTAGAGATAATCACTAGTTGTGATCCCATCACAAATTCTCTTATGCTGTGAACTGTATGGCGGACATTCAGTAGATGAGTTTAAGATCCCAATCAAATACACAAACATGTATACTCAAATAGTGAATTATCATTTATTAATATAAATATTTTACAATCATAAGGTGATTGCCTTAGGACACTTCTCTCATATCACTAACATTAAATGCACAATTTTCTTTTACATAGTTAGAAAACGTCGTGTCTCTCAACCCAACCCCGTGGCCAAACCTAGCCCTGCCCCAAGGTTCCCCAACTTGGAGTTGTTTAACAAGTTTGCCCAAACAACCTATAAGCCTATTAAGACTAGCTTCCTAAATAGGCAATTCTTTACTCAATCTTGTCCCTTAGCTATGGATGCAATCAACTTCTATCAACTAGATCATCTAGTCTTCTGCACACATCCTGTGAACTCGACCCTTTGTGCAGAATTTTACAATAACCTAGTCAAGATTGATGACCTACTCTACTCTACCAAAGTACAAGGGACTCCCCTAACCATTTCTCCAACCTTGTTTAACCGGTTTCTCGGACTACAACGTCACAGTCTACCTTTTCTTGTTATCCTCCAGCCGACCTTCCCTTTGCACCCCCCTATTCACATATTACTCTAGACACTCTCTACTCCTATTTCTTTGGAGATGTGTGAAACCTGTTAGCACGACGATTTCAGTTCGTTGACCTCCGAGTCCAGGATTATGCTCTCTACCGAGTGATAGTTCGTTGTGTACTCCCACTTACCACCCGAGATGTCGCAACCATGCGACCGTTTCACGCCGTTTTACTCTACGCCATGATTCATCAGTTAGATATCGACATAGACCTCCACATATTCCACACCATTATTTACGCATCGAGCGTATCTACTCACGATCGAGTACATATGCCCTACTGTCATGTTATCACCGCCCTTCTTCACCACCATGGTCACGATATCACTGCCGGGGAGATTATCTCGATGACTGAGTTCAATCAAATAGGGTTTAGAAATTTCTCTTTAGCGGGGATAGACGTTTCAGCCACGGGGGTCATATCATGGAGATGAGAGAGAGAGCTAGACGGCAGGATGACTCCGATGAGGAGGTGGAGGTAGATGTAGCTGATCTCGCTGCCTAGATCAACGAGCACCTACAGGAACCTCCACCACTGACGATCGACCAGCACATTACACTGTTATAGACCAAGATGCACAACCTCAGGGAGGAGAATGAGGCCCATCACATTGAGGTTATGGATACCCTCCGAGCTGATCGAGAGACAAACGACGCACGATACGATGAAATGATGTCGTTGTTTCAATCTTGGCAGCCTGGCTCATTCGACCGTCTTGGCCCTTCTTCTTAGATCATTTTCAGTTATCTCAGTGTATTACAGACTATTTGACTATCCCTACTGAGTAGGGTTGACTTGTATTTGACTATGGTTTGACTTTTCTGGTCCTACTATTGACCAGATGACTCTTATGTATTTATCAGAGCTACTCATTGATTACTTGCCATTTCAATTAGTATGCTAAATCAATTATAGGGTTATGCTTAGTAAAATAGGACTGCTCTACTTGTGGTTTTTAAAAAAAACTATTTTACTTCTTATCTGTTATTTAATATGTTTGAAAAATCATTTGTTTTGAAATTTAAAAGGATTTTCCGACTTAGTTTTTTTAAAAAAACTTACCCCCTTCAAAACTAGGGCTTTTTCGCAAAGGGGCTTAGCTTAGGCCCAAACCCTAGAACTGCATGCACCTATAGATCTAAAAGCCAGCATCTCACAAGCACCTTAGGGTACTTTTGATTGATAACCTAGACTAGGTTGAGATGCTTAGGTCTATGCCTTGATTCAAGATGCTTTAAGTCAGTGCATCTGCAGTAATTGGGGCAATAAATACCAATTGAACAGTAATCAGGTTATGTGTCAAGCTTAGAAAATCCAACTTGATCAGATCACTTAACTTGACTAACCCTAGCAAAAGCTACTATTTATGACAGTTAGTAAGTAGCTAACTGGGTTAGACAGGACCCAAAAGAGAAAATTTTAATTGATTTGGTCCAGTTTATACTTAGAATTGATTCAATAACGAACATTACTTTCTTTACTCAATTTTTCTTGCTATAATTTTTTCTTGATATATGGCAAAGGGGGAGAGATTGGAAAGGAGAGAAAAGAAGTTTTTTCGAATTTTAAATTTTTTCAAAAAAAAACCTTTTATCTCCTTTTTCAAAAAGTAAAGTAACGAAAATATTTGTTTTCAAATCTGAAGCATCTTCAAAATTCTTAATTCATTTTGAAAATTATCTAAGTACTAAATTCTTTTTGAAAATTTTCTAAGTACTTAATTCAAAATTCTTTTTGAAAATTTTCTAAGTACTTTTTGAAAATTTTCTAAATGCTTAACTCAAAATTCATTTTGAAAATTTTCTAAGTACTTAATTCAAAATTCTATTTGAAAATTTTCTAAGTGTTTAAACTTAAAATTCTTTTGGAAAATTTTCTAAGTGTTTAAACTTAAAATTTTTTTGGAAAATTTTCTAAGAGTTTAAACTTAAAATTCTTTTGGAAAAGGTTTCTTTAACTTGAAAATCTTGTTGAAAATTTTCTGTGTTGAAAACCTGAAAAATCTTTTTACTTTTTGGATAGACAAGGACTTAGAAATGCTTTCAAAAACCCCACGTATTTTTGAAAAACTCAGGGGGAGAATTTCTTCCAGGGGGAGGAAATTAAAAACTTTGTTACTTGTTTCTTTTAACTTAACTTTTTGAACCGTGTTGCCATAAATCAAAAAGGGGGAGTTTGTTGGTGCAGGCAGCACCTAAGTAAAACCTAGGTTTTGATAATGGCAAAGGGTTCAGAAGTTAAGGTGTTATTGTGATCTAACATGTTTACTGAGTGTGCAGGAAAAGTCCTAGGTACACTTGGCAAGAAGTCCTGGCAAAGGGCTGGGCAAATGAAGTTCTGGTCAAGGACTGGGCAAGAAGACCTGACCGGAAGTCGGGTAAAGAAGTCCTGGTTGAGGCCTGGGCAAGAAGTCCTGGCAAGGGACTGGGCACCAAAGACCTGACCGGATGTTGAGCAAGAAGACCTGACCGAAAGTTGGGCATGAAGACCTGGTCAGGTGGATTGGGTAAAAGTCCAACCGGAGGAGCCGGTTGGCAAATGGTAAACTCTCCTGAGAGGAGTAGGTGAGGACGCGTTCCCCGTCGAGGGAACAGTAGGCGTCGGTTCGACCTAGGGTTCCATTTGGGAGACTCGAAGTCAGAACCAAGACAGCTATGTCTGTAACTAATGCTTGGTTTGTTTTGGAACTAACCTGAGGTGCAGGATCGAAGGACTGATCATCTGCAAGTAAGGTGCCTCACTGGGCCTAGGCGCCCGAATGGACTTAGGCACCCGAATGGGCTCAGGCGCCCGTATGGATACGGGCGCCCAAGGGTGAAGGCAAAATCCAAAACACAGCCGCGAAGCCTCTGGACCAAAGCAGTCAAGGCGCCCGTGATGTCACGGGCGCCCCCATCAGCTCAGGCACCCAAGTGGAGATGGATAAGCACTGATCGAGCCCGTGGATAAGGATTCCCGCAGGGAAGTCCACGTGTTAGGCGCCCCCATCGACACAGGGGCCCGTATGAGCACTATAAAAGGGGGTGCACCCCCAAGGCTTCGATACAACTTGCTCTCAACTCTCCAGACACTTTCGCTCAAGCGTTGACCCCTGCAAAGTTTGATCACGAGATTCCAGCGTCGATGATGACCCTCTGCTCCGAAATTCGATCCACCTCGGGCTTCGGTAAAATTTCAATTTATGAAAGTGTTGTTATTCAATTTTCAAATTCTATATCTGTACTATCATCTTGTAAAAATTTTATCGAATATTGAATTGCCCAAAGTAAACGGTCAAGGACCATGGGCCTTGGAGTAGGAGTCAACCGCGACTCCGAACCAAGTAAAAAATCGATTTGTGTTCACGTGTATTTTGTGATTTTCCGCTGCGCATTTACTCTTCTATTCCGAATATTTTACAACGATATTCACCCCCCCTCTATCGTTTTCTTCGATCCAACAAGTTCCTTGCGAACGAGTTCAGAGTATACCTTATTAGGTCACGGTTTTCCACCTTATGACCTATTGTATGTGTTAGGATGTATACTAAAAGCCTTGCTTTTGGTTAAAGAACATCTACATTTTGAAGAGAGAATTGCAAAATCACACATTGCATATTAGTATATGCACAAAATGTCTGATACTTTGCATTGCAGATAACATGGTGTGTGGTGATGCATAGAAGATCATCTTATCAGTTCCTTATAGATGTATATGAAAGAGCCTCACAACCGAGATAGAATTAGACAAACCATCGGGATAGTTATAGTGTAATTAGGTGTGATTTGTCTTAACCATAGAATTACACTAGTGCACTTTGTGTACATTGAGTAGGACCAAAAGAGAGATCATCCAATTTTATACTGACATGATAAATTGGATTAGACCTCAATTTTATATTATGAAGTACAATCTCTAAATCCCAAAATAATAACAGGCACGTATATTTAATTATTATTTCTTTGATTTACTAATGGGCGAGATCTATTCTGCTAGATCGATAGGCTCGGTAAGTTAGAAAATAATATTATCTATATGGTGTGTCGTTGATTATTGAGGGAATCCATATCCTGATAAGTCGGGATGATGTTGCCCCTTGATGAGCTCATAAAGGACATCATGATAAATCTTGCAAGTGGACTATGGTCCATCATGATGAATAGGTTGAGTGGTACTAATCAAGGATCATGAGGATGAATAATTAAAATTATCAATAATTTAAATTAATCATCAGACATTCGATATATTAAACATGGGGAGATGGATGACTCATAATAGGTGGAGCCCATATGAAAATATGGGGTTGGTGAGGAAGTTCAATAGGGATCCTTTAGTGGAATGGATATCCATTAATGGATCGGATTTGGATCTATTAGCGGGCCAAGACTCAACCCCTCCTCATGGTCCCTACCATAGCCCTATATATACCCCATTGGAGTCATGAAACGAAGCCTAATTAATTGAGAATTAATCCAATTAATCACACAAGCCCAACCCTAAACCCACTCTCTCTCACCGTTCTCTCCTAGGTCACCGGCGCAAAGGAAGGAGGTTTCTCCTCCTTCTTGGTTCATCTTCTTCCTCTCCTTTTTGGTCGGCGATCACAAGGACAAGGAGGTAATCTATACCTCCTTGTGTGGTGCGCAGCAGCAGGGAAAGGAGGGAGAGATGCCGGCGACAAGGGTTTGGGCGGCGCCTGTGGTAGGGGAGGAGAAGCTCTCGGTGGGAGGAGAAGAAGTTGCTTCTTCTCCTCTTTTCTTCTCCCTTGCTTGAGCTTGCGAAAGTAGGAACGAGGATGGGTGGTCGGCGGTGAGGAATTGTCTTCCTCTAGCTCCGGCGGCAGCGGGTAAAGAGGAGTTGCCGACAGCGGCAACTTTAGGATTGGTGGAAGAAGGAGATCTTTCTCACATCTTCTTTTGGTTCTCCCTCTTCATTGCCTTCCTCTCGGTGCCGCCTTGTGGTCGGTGGTCCTTGGGAGCTTGAGGTCGCTGGCGGCGCAAGGAGGAGAGGTGGAAAGGTGGCTAGCGCAAGAAAACCCTAAGACCTAGGGTTTTTGTGTTGATGCTTGGAAGAGGATTGAAGAAAGACGATTAATTTGAAGCCTTGGTGACTCCGCATCTCGGTAGATCATCACCCAGACGACATCCAAGAGGGGAGGGTCATACGGTAGAAGACTGTGAGGTAAACGACAAGGTATATCTCATCTTTGGTTCCTTCGTTGTTCTTGTTATTTTATGCTTGATTATTCTTGTCATTGCATGTGTCTTTATTAATTATCATAGTTTAATTAATGGTTAATTAATATTAATAATTAATTAAGTCATGGACCCTGATAATAAACACAAATATCGGTGATCCATTCGTCGTCTTTTCCGTGGTCGATTGACTCAGAAAGTTACAAGACCTTACTCTTGAGTTTGGGTAAGTTGTCACTTAAATCAATTGACACGATGATGACACGGTCATTTGGGAAATAGGTCTCTATTTGGATTAAATTTTTAATCCGTAGACATAGAGAGATCTCTCATGTTTGACCCCGTGGTTACTAAGGAAACCCGTCGACCTATGACCATCAGTATGTAGCCCATTCATCAGCTCCTGGATTATTGCGTGGAGTTGTGCTACTGTTTCCCCGTCGTGCATTTAGTTAGTGTTAAGCTTTTTGAGTAGCAGATCTCTTTTACTAATCCGCGTATCTGGCGTACCCTCATGCAATTCGATCAATTTGTTCCAAAGCTCCTTTGCACTGCTGAAGGGTCCGACGCGGTTCAGCTCTTCCTTGGTTAAGCCACATTGCAGTGTTTGTGTGACCTTTGCGTCTACTTTAATTTTCTTCTTGAGTGGTCTATCCCACTTTGTGTAGCCTTACACCTCACCTTGTGCATTCTTGGGGATCTCCAGTCTAGACTGGATAATTATCCACATGTCCACTTGAGTTTTCAGGTGGACTTCCATCCAACTCTTCCAATAGGAGAAGTCATCCCCTGAGAAGAGTGGTGGTCTGTGTTAGATGTGTATACTAAAAGACTTGTTCTTTTTATATATATAAGATCATCTACATTTTGAAAAGAGAATCACAATAACACAAATGCGTATTTATATTAGTATATGCATAAAAGTCCGATACTTTGTATTGTAGATAACATGGTGTGTGGTGACACACAGAAAATCATGTTATCAGTCCCTTGCATAGTATAAGCAAAGGCTCACAGCCGAGATGGATTTGGACAAACCATCGGGATGGTTATAGTGTAATTAGGTGTAGTTTGTCTTGACCATACACTAGTGTGCTTTGTGTGCATTGAGCAGGACCAAAACTAGAGGTCATCCAATTTGTACTGACTTAATAATTGGATTGAACCTCGGATTAATATGCAGTACAATCCCTAAATCCCGTTATAATAATGGGCACGTATAGTTAATATTTATTTCTTTGATTTACCAATACGCGAGATTTATTTTGCTAAATCGATAGGCTCAGAAAGTTTGGAAATAATCATTATTATATGGTGTGCCATTGATTATTGACGGAATCCGTATCCTGGTGAGTCGGGATGATGATGCCCCCTTGATGAGCTTATAAGATTCATCATGTTAAACCCTGCTGGTGAATTTGATCCAACATGATGATAAGGTTGAGTTGTACTAGTCAAGGAGCCAGATGTTGATTAATTAAAATTGTTAGTAATTTAAATTAATCGACGGACATTTGATATCTAAACACGGGGGTATGGATGTGCTCGTAATAGGTGGAGCTCATATGAAAATATGGGGGTTGGTGAGAAAGTTCAATAGAGATCCTTTAGTGGAATGGATCTTCATTAATGGATTGATTTTAGATCCATTAGTGGGCCAAGACCCAACTCCTCCTCTTGGTCCATACCTTAGCCCTATATATACCCCATGGGATCATGAAACCAAAGTCAATCAATCCAATTGATCAACACCCTAGGCTTTACTCTTCTCTCCCTCTCCTTCTCTCTCCTACGACAACCGGCGGTGAGGAGAGGAGATCCCTTCTCTTATTCTCTCTTCCCTTCTCTTCTCACGGTTGTGGGCGCAAGGAAGAAGTGTATCTTCTTCTCTTCTCTTGGTCGGGACAACCATGTGAAGTGGAGCAAGGGACAATCGGCTGGTTGGAGTGGGAAACATAGAGCGCCGGCGGAGGGAAGAGTTTGGTGGTCGTCTAGGGTTGTCAAGGAAGAGGGTTGCACTTCTCTTCTTCGGCTTCTTCTTTATCTCCTCTAACTTCCTCTCTGATTGGTACCTGGTGGTCGACGCTCGATGGCAGTCGGAGGAGATCGGCTGCGCTCGGTGGAGAGGAAAGAGGCACCGGCGATAACCCTAGGAATAGGGTTTTCTTTGCGCAAGTGAAGGAGAAGAAGAAGTGATCTTTTGGAGGACCTTGGTGATCCCGATTCTTGGTAGCTTGTCACCCACATGACGTCCGGGAGGGAAGGGGCATAAGGTAGAAGGCTCCGAGGTAAAGGAAGGTATAATTCTCTTCCTTGGCTCCTTATAGTTTTTATCATTTTATGTGATGTATGTTAATTAATTGTTTTAATTATTTGTTAATCATAGATAATAATTAATTAATTGGACCCCGATAATAAACACAAAATATGGCGATCCACTCATCATCTTTTTCACGGTCGAACGGTTATGCAAATTACAATGCTCGATCTTTGAGATTGGCCAAGTTGTAATTTGAACCGTTCGATACGATGGCGAGATGGCCGTTGGGAGACGGGTCTCCATTCGGATTAATATTTTAATCATTAGACATGGAGAGATCTCTCAAGGACGACCAAGTATTCTCTTAGGTAACCCGCCAAGCCATACCCATCAATTGGTATCAGAGTTGAGGTTTCCGATTTTGTGTGTTTACGATTGGTTAATTTATTGTGCATTATCATATATTTTATTTTTGCTGGATGATATTTGGTTGTGCGTAAGCTAACTCTTTGTTGCAGGCACTAGATTCTAACTTATCATGGCCAAAATAATAGATGTATGTGATTGGTTGTGCATTTTGTGTAATTAATTAAATCCTCAGGGTTGACGAGGCTAGATAGATTTTAATTTTTGTAATTAAATATGACACGTGTTTAGCCGTGCTTTTTGTTTACTTTCGATCTAGTTTTTATGTACACACCTTCATGGAGTATAGGATCGATGGAAGTAAATAATTAGCTACTTATCTCGGCTCGGAGATCCCTTCAGGTGGCTTGCGCATGGTGTTGGGAGGAGCGGACGAGGTGACGACACAACTGGAGGCGCATTAGAGGCCAAAGCCATGAAAGTTGAAAAATCTAGGATTTTTCTTATTTGTGCTTTGGTTATGTGCTTGTTGTGTGTGTGCATGTAAAATTCCTCGAACTAAATAACTAAGTGGGAGAGAGACCCTAAGGGTCCCGTGGCCTCCAGTATAATCTGATAACTGATGCGAACAAGTCTGCGCGTCGGCTCTTAGTGCCTTCCTCCCCATCGGATGGACTTGTTCTACAGATCACTAGGTCAGAAAAGACTATAGAAAATTATTGAAGAGCGTGTGTACTTCCCCATCAGAAGGCACATAATTGGAAATGATTTTCTTAGTGTCATGTAATGGTAAACACTTAGATGTGAATAATAGTATCCTCCCCATCGGAGTCACTGCTATTATTTGCAGGGCCGAAGTGAACCAACTATTAATCTTATTTGTCAAAAAGTTAGGTTGACAAGATAGTAAGATTAATGGGTAAAACCTCCTCTTACGAATGTAGAAATTCGTATACGTCCACACCATCGTGGCATACAAATTTTTTGGTGTTTAGAGGTGTTGGTTGATTTCAAAAATTTATTGTTTGAGAAATCAATTTATTTTAGAAATCTAAAGTAGTGCTTGTTGTGATTCTCAGTAATTTTTCAAAATGACCTTTAACCCACAAGCTACCATACTTAAAGAAAATAAGCATACTAACCCTATCTATATAGACTGGAAAAGGAACATAGACATTGTCCTTACTGCTGAAGAGTATAAATATGTGCTCTTTGAGGACTATCCTGAAAAGCCTGGCGAGAACTCTAGTGAAGAGCAGAGAGAGCGCTTTAAGAAGTGGGTCAAGGCAGATGAGATGGCGCGGTGCTACATTTTGGCATCTATGTTGAATGTATTGCAACATCGGCATCAGGCCATGCTCACTGCTTATGCAATGATGCTGAACCTTAAGGAGCTCTTCGGGCACCAAGGTCGGGCCGCTAGGCAGGTTGCGATGAAGAACCTGATGACGACTACTATGGTCGAAGGGATACTCGTTAGGGATCATGTCTCGAAAATGATGGCTCACCTCAATATGATTGAGGTACTGGGAGCATAAATCGACGGGGGAACCCAGGTCGATATTATACTCCAGTCTCTGCCTAGGAGTTTTGAGCATTTCCGACTCAACTATAACATGAACAAGCATGAGCATATGTTGGGGGAACTGCTTGGAGAACTCCAGGTGGCAGAGGGGCTCTTTTGTCAGAGTTCATAGGCCATGGTCACTCAGAAGGCTTCTACTTCTGTGTCGAAAGGTAGGAAGAAGAAGAAACAAGGGGGTACAAGAAAGCAACTGGATCGCAGGGACCACAGACTGGCATGAAGAAGCCGAGAGGCAAGTGCTTCACATGTAAGCAAACTGGACACTGGAAGGTGAACTGTCCCCGTCATCAAGACAAAGGTATTTCTTCATGTTTAGTCGTTGAAACATGTTTAGCGGTGCTATCTACTGTTACCTGGTGCGTAGATACGGGAGCCACTGATCATGTCTACAATACTCTGCAAGGGTTCTAGGAAACCCGACAGCTAGCTGATGGGGAAATCGTCGTCTACATGGGCAATGCTACGGAGGTGGTAGCAGTTGCAGTGGGAGACTTTTATTTATCTTTTGAGAGAAATAAAGTGATGGTTTTGAGAGATTGCTTATATGTACCCACTTTTAGAAAGAACTTAATTACGGTTTCTAAATTAATAAAGGATTGATATTTTATTGCTTTTAATAACAGAGTTGTTATAAAGAGGCCAATAGCTCCCGCAATGCAAATAGAGGCCAATAGCTCATCATCTAACCTAAATAATAGAAAGGAGCCTTCTAAAATGAGCTAGGCATATCTTTGGCACATTAGGCTTGGTCACATTAACCTTAGTAGGATTCAGAGGTTGATAGCCAATGGGCCCTTGGGTTCATTGGTGGTTGAAGACTTCCCGACCTGTGAGTCTTGCTTGGAAGGTAAGATGACCAAGAGGCCTTTCAAGGCTAATGGGTATAGGGCCAAAGATGTGTTAGAACTAGTTCATTCTGATTTGTGTGGTCCTATACCCATCCAGGCTAGAGGTGGCTTGGAATACTTTGTCACTTTTATTGACGATTATTCAAGGTATGGATACATATACCTGATGCGCCACAAGTCTGAGTGCTTTGATAAGTTCAAAGAATTTAAGGCTGATGTGGAGAAACATCGAGGTAAACGTATAAAGACACTACGATCAGATCGTGGTGGCAAATTCCTCATGGGAGAGTTTAGGGCCTACTTATTGGAGGCTGGGATTCAATCCCAGTTGACTGCACCCGGCACGCCCCAGTAGAACGGTGTGGCAAAAAGAAGGAATAGGACTCCTATGGAGATTGTTAGGTCAATGATGGACTATTCTGAGTTGCCAGATTCGTTCTGGGGATATGCTCTAGAAACGACAGCGTACATACTGAACTTGGTACCATCTAAGTCAGTCTCTTCTACTCCCACAGAATTGTGGACTGGGCGAAAGCCTAATCTAGGATATGCTCGGATTTGGGGTAGTCCAGCACATGTACTAAAGGGAGATACTGATAAGTTGGAATCTCGTACGAAAGTGTATCTGTTCGTAGGATATCCTAGAGGGACGAAAAGTGGTCTGTTCTATAATCCTAAGGATCAGAAGGTAATCGTTAGCATGAATGCGAAATTCTTAGAAGAAGACTATGTGATGAACCACAAGCCTAGGAGTAGACTTGTGCTTGAAGAATTAAGAGGGGACGTTCAGACCTTAGGACCAACTGTATAAGAGGATACACCACAAGTCACTGCACCGCGTGTCATAGAAGATACACAGGTGGTACCTTGTCACAGTGGGAGGGTTGTTAGACAACCTGAGAGGTTTATGTTTTTGGGAGAGTCTTCGGAGTTGGTCCATGGTGAACATGAACCGGATCCCTAGACCTATGATGAGGCCCTCCAAGATAGGGATGCAGATTCTTGGCAAAGGACAATGAATTCTGAGATAGAATCTATGGATTCTAATCATGTCTGGGAGCTAGTAGAACCACCCAATGGTGTAAAAGCCATTGGATGCAAGTTGATCTACAAGAGAAAGAGAGGATCAGAGGGGAAGGTTGAGACCTTCAAAGCTAGGATTGTTGCGAAAGGGTATACTCAGAAAGAGGGTATCGATTATGAGGAGACCTTTTCGCCGGTAGCCATGCTTAAGTCTATCCGGATTCCCTTATCTATTGCCGCTCATATGAATTATGAGGTATGGCAGATGGACATCAAGACAACTTTCCTTAACGGAAGTCTTGAGGAGACCATCTACATGAAGTAACTAGAAGGGTTCATTGCGAAGGGCAAAGAGCATCTAGTGTGTAAGCTCAATCGATCCATTTATGGATTGAAGAAAGTTTCACGATCTTAGAATATCCGCTTTGATGAAGTAATCCAGTTATATGAATTTATTCAAAGTCCGGATGAATCATGTGTATATGAGAGATGTGACGAAAACGTAGTGGTGATTCTTGTATTTTACGTAGATGACATTTTGTTAGTTGGCAATGTAACGCCCGCCCTTCCCGCCTTACGTTGCAGGCGAGAGGCGGCGCTACGCGAACATACATACATGCATATGGAGATCTTAATGCAGCGGAATAATTTAAAACTTCCTACATCTGCGTTTTAACCATGCAACTCATATTGACATATCTTAGCTATCATTCCTAAACAGGGTTACTTAGTAAACATAGCATTGTCATAACATAAAAGGAATAAGACATTGCATGTGAGACATAACATTCTTAAACATGTTTGCATTAACATAACTTATCAACATACTGTTCTAAACGAACACATCATGGAAATCAACATAAGTTGTTTTTTAGGAAAAACCATCATAGTGTATAGCATGAAACTAGAGTTGACAATGCAAAACATAAGATGTTGTTCTTTAGGAAAATGATCATAAAGTATAGCATGAAACTAGAGATGACAATGCAAAACATAAAACATGTGATAATTATGAGCAATAGTATCTTTTTTTCTTTTTCGTTTGCCGAGTCACTGCTACACACACACACTTGCCCCTCCTGTTGCTTCCCTTAGCTTAGTACCCTCTTGCTTGATCTGCGGTATAAGAAAGTAAAACTTATAAGCACATAGGCTTAGTAAGACTCTTTCATACTCACTAAAATCATACGTCGCATACAGTCAATAAAAATGCATAACATAGGGAGTGTAACATAACACAAAAGCATATCATGAGAAGGTATTCATAAAACATTTGACATGAGAAGACATATAGATGTACATGAAAACACATAATCATATAGAAGTGCTTAACATGAAATGAAGGTGCATAGAGCTAATGGCATAAGGAGTACTTGACATAAAATATAAGCATATGAACATACTTGACATGACATAATTCTGGACATAAACATAAGCATATGACACACTTGACATGACATAGTTCTTGACATAAACATAAGCATACGACATACTTGACATGACATAGATGCATAGCATGAATGAATGCATGAGTCAAATGCACATAACATAAGGATGCTTATTTGAAAATCATAATTATAAATACTTGAACATAAATCATAACATCATGGGGGGCCCCGGCTTGAACCACATACATACATCCATCATTTACGCGCATCCCTAAGTAAATGCGAGGTAGCTAGTCTCGACCTACTAGGGTACTAGGTTACCTTCAACCTAGAGATAGCTGCGGTAGTCCAGAACCGAGGCTTTCATAAGGAGCCCATCCCTGTTGGACAGTTGCGGTAGTCCCAGAACCGGGGACAGCTACGGTAGTCCCACACCGAGGCTTTCATAAGGAGCCCATCCCTTGGACCTTACTTGGGTTCGGTACAGCCCATCCATAAAGTAAAATAGCTTCACATGCTTCTTTGTTTTCATCATATTTCATCATTCATAGAACATACATAGTATAATTGAAAACATAACATGATCTTAGTACATGAAGCATGTTATAAAGCATACTTAGCATTTCATCATTCATAGTTCATGCATAACATCATTATGCCTTAAAGGTATGAACATCATCTTCATTCATAAGGCATGACATGCATACATAATTATGCCTTAAGGCATAAACATCATCTTAGTTCATAAAGCATGCATGATCATGGTACATAAGGTAAGCATGCATAGATAAGTTTTTACATACATGGTACATACCACATAACATACATGATCATGGTATCATTCATAAAGCATGCATGGGTACGATTCATATGAACATGACACATACTACCTAGGTTTATGACATTCAACATAAAACATGTGTAGGTCTTCATAACCATAATATACATATGTTCAAGACATTTAACCTAATGCATGCATAATTCTACATAAACATGATATATACTTCACAACACATGGGTTCATGGTATATGGTTTAAAACATCCCTAAATAAAACCTACTAAAACATGGCACATAATATAAGCATACAAGGTCATGATACATAGCACATAAAGTTAGGGTTTAGGCATTATAAAATTCATACAACATGCTTGAATATATATCTACCTCATAATAAGCCATAAACAAGTACACTTGAAACCTTAGACTAATCCCAACCCTAAACATGGTACTTGGCCGAAAGTTGTAGATGGGAGTCCCATTATTCAAGTAACATGTGGGGTACCATAACTAAAGTAAAGCTCATACAATACATACAATGTCATAGGAAGCCATTAAACACATGATTGGGCTAACCCTAACTCCTAGCCCTAACATTTGGTCTTGGACGAAACCCTAGAGGAGTCTTAAGTCCATGGGAAATTCATATAATTCACAATTAACATCCAATACAATACATACAATGTCATAAGAAGCCATTAGAACAAATGATTGGGCTAACCCTAACTCCTAGCCCTAACATTTTGGTCTTGGCCAAAACCCTAGAGGGGTCTTATGTCCATGGAAAATTCATATAATTCACAATTAACATCCATTATATCATAGGGAATCATAATAAGCATGCTTGGAGGGTTAGATCTAATCCTAATCATGGAATTGAGAGAGGGGCCGAAACTTCATAGGTCTTTTTGGTGCTACAAAAATTCCACAACTCACAATTCATTCTTTATTTATCATGAGAAAGTATTAGGAAGCATAAGTGAGGTTTTAACATCATCCCAACCCCAAAAGATTGCTTGGCCGAAAACCCTAGAAAGCCCTAATCCATAGTTTTCTCAACATAGAGCCCAACCAAAACTTAAAGCATGATAGACAATATAAAAACTATTATACCACAGGTGAGGGAGTCATACCTCTCTTTATCTTGGTTATAAACCTTGAATAGAGAAAGAAAATGAAAACCTTCTTGGCCTTAGAACACCCCTTGCACTTGTAGCCTTGTAGAAAATCTTGGATCTTCAAGAGGGAATCCTCTTGTGAAGTTTTCCAAGGGGAAAACCCCTTGGTGAGTCTCGGCAAGAAGGAGGCAAGGAGGAGGAAGAAGAGGGAAGAGGAAGAGCCTTGGTGGAAGAAAAGAGGAGAAAGTAACTTAAGTGTCTCTTGACTCCTCATCCCCCTCTTTTATACTAAGTGAAGGGGCATGGTGCCTCTTCACATGGTGCCACTTCAACTTCGTTTAGCCTCAACTAAATTCTTCTTTCTTTCCCAATAGCACTCCCTTGCTAGGTGAATTAGTTAGTACATGCATGATGAGGCTTTGCCTCATTCTAGGTCCAAGGTTCAATCCTTGGTGCATGCACTTTCTTTTTATTCCATTTACTCTTATTTTTGGCAAGGCCCACATAAGAGCCCACCAAGAGTCATGCTAATATTCCTAATTGGAACTCATTTATATTTATGTTAAAATTCTACCCAAGGTCCACTAATAGTCATGGTACTAGAAGGGCACATGTAAGGCCCATTAGTACTTAGCTTTTTAATCCATATAAGAAATCATGTTAAGGTTCATGCTAGTATTCATATGTTACTCAAGAATTCATATTGGCATGATGAATATTTTAAAGAAGAATATTGAGAGGATTTTACGGGCGTTACAGGCAACAATGTCAAAGTGTTATTAGACGTAAGGGTATGGTTGTCCAAACAGTTCGATATGAAAGACTTATGAGAAGCGAGACACATCCTTAGGATCAAGGTCATAAGGATCGCCTGAAAAGGATATATTGCTTATCCCAAGCTTCATACATTGACACCGTCTTGGCTCGTTTTAGCACGGAAAACTCCAAGAAGGGTTTTCCACCTTTCATGCATGGAGTTCCTCTATCCAAGGAGATAGAGAAAATGAAGGTAGTTCCTTATGCATCGACTGTACGAAGCCTCATGTATGCTATGTTGTGCACGAGACCAGATATCTACTTTGTCGTGGGCATGGTCAGCAGATATCAGAGTAATCCTGAAATACTTGAGACAGACTAGGGATTATTTACTGGTTTACCGGGCAGACCAATTAGTCCCTGTGGGTTATACGGATTCAGATTTCCAGTCAGATAGGGGCAAGAGTAAGTCTACCTCGGGGTTTGTGTTTACTTTAGGAGGTGGAGTTATTGTTTGGACCTCAAACAGAAATACGTGGCAGACTCCACCATGGAAGCTATGTGGCAGCCTCAGAGGCAGCCAAGGAAGTTGTATGGCTCAGGAACTTCATGATGGACTTGGATGTGATTCCTGGTTTATCCAGATCTATCACAATCTTTTGCGATAATAGTGGTGTAGTTGCAAACTCGAAGGAACCACGAGCCCATAAGGCGAGTAAACACATAGAGTGCAAGTACCACCTGATACAAGAAATCGTAAAGCGCGGAGAAGTAGCTGTCGCCAAAATTGCATCGGAGGATAACCTAGCGGATTCTTTCACTAAAGCTCTTACAGCAAGAGCTTTTTGTTGGGGCAATCGACCCAAGTATGATCGAGAAGATCATGGTTTTGATGTGTGTGTGTCAATATGGTTAAGGTTAGTGTGTTATATTCTTTTGATGTGTGTGAATAAGTCTTGCAGGACTTGGTGAGTCACACATTGAGGGCATATTCGAGGTACGAGAGCCGAGGGAAGAGGACTCCAAGGGAAAGCCGGGATGTGGACTTCAAAGGGCACACTTGAAGGGTGGCATGGAGGCAAGCCGAGGGCTTGCGTGCGCATTCGAGAGAGGATAGCCGGTGGAAGAGGACTTCAAGGGGCAAGCCAAGGGAGTGAACTTGAAGGCACACGTGAAGGAGGGTCATCGAAAAGGGGAGGAGTGCTTTTTTAAGCTGGGAAGTCAACTGGGATTGAATCAGTCGACTGCCTTTAGAAGACTCAAACATCTCGAGACATCAGTCGACTGGTAACCCCGAAAAACTAGTCGTTGGGCTAGCCACTTCAGTGGGACCAGTCGACTGCCCCAGGGGCAGTCGACTGGTATCCGACTGGATGGTTTTTGGAGTTGTCCTTTACTTTATTTAAAAGAGGACTTTTGAGCAGGTCAAAGGTACGGTTCTTGACTGTACCATTGTGTTGTTTATGCTCAATGTCTCCAGCTCTTCCTCTCATTCTTTTTTCCATCTTGTATAGAGGAAGAGGGCAACCTTGTGAAGGTTTTCTCCACCTTGAAGGAGGTTTTCATAGTGGAGCTTCTGCATGCGTGTGGATCCTTGGATTAGTCACCTCTCTGAGGTGGATAGCAAGTAAACAAAGGTGTTAGCATTGCTCTTATCATTTTTATTGTTTTTGTTTGTGTTTGGCTAACAATTTTTGTAGAGAAAATCGAAAGAAACTATTCACCCCCCCCCTCTAGTTTGGCGCCACGATCTAACAAGTGATATCAGAGCCGGTTCATTTCGGAAGAACTCACCGTCGACCGGAGCATCAAAAATGGCATTTCAAGAGGGTTATAGCACCGTGAGGCCACCTTTCTTCGATGGCAATGATTTTGCATATTAGAAAGGTAGAATGGAGTATTATCTCATGAACAATATTGAAAATTGGTGTAGTATTATAGATGGTTTTGATGCACCAGTAAATGAAAGAGGAGAGTCGCTACCGATGAGAAATTGGATAAAGGAGATGATGAAGAAGACACAAGCCAATGGGAAGGCTACAATGACTCTTCAATGCGGACTCTCAAAAGAGCAATTGAACAAAGTGTCACCGTTCAAGACCACGAAGGAGCTTTGGGAGAAGCTCATTGAGCTCAATGAAGGGTCAAATGAGTCAAGGAGGGCCAAGAAGGATCTCTTTGCAGCACAACTCCAATCACTCACAATGAAGGCCAATGAAATCGTAAGTCAACTACATGGAAGAGTCAAGGAGATTATCAACAAACTCCATGTCATAGGGGAATTGGTCGAAAATAGGGATCTTATGAGGTATGTACCCCAATCTTTCCCTAGGACTACTTTGTGGGCATCAATGGTTGATGCCTATAAAGTTTCTAGGGACCTTTCTATGGTTTAATTAGATGATCTATTTTGTGAATTCGAATTGCATCAACAAGCTAACATTTCTACTAAAGAGAAAGGTGTAGCTTTTGTTGTAGAAAAGGAAAGGAAGACAAAAAAGGAGAAGAAAAAGATCATCTACTCATCATCATCCAATTCGGAGGAATCTAGTGCCTCCATGGATAGCGACCAAGAAGTCTACATGGTAAGGAAAATGCGAAGAGCTTTTACAAGTTTTTCGAACAAATCTCATGGTAGGAAAAGTTCAAGGAGTAAGAGCAAAGGAAAAGAAATTATTTGCTACAATTGCCAACAAGAGGGGCATATGAAGAATGAATGCCCACAATTAAAGAAAAGAGAAGATAAGAAGAGGAGAAAAAGAAGGGTGAGGAGAAGAAATCAAAGGAAAAAGGAAATAGTGCCACAAGCCTAAAAGCCACTTGGGATGATCCATCATCGTCGGAGGAAGAAGAATATCATGTGTCACACTTCGCATTAATGGGAGTGGACAACTTGGAGTCATCCGAAGATGAAAAGGAGTCAAGTGATGATGAACAAGGAAGTTCAAGTGAAGGTGAAGGCTCATCATTGAAATCGGATGTGTCGATAAGTGAGGTATATAACTTACCCACCTCTACTCTTGTTAAAATAATTACTAGCACTAATGATGATTTGGCTAAGTCTAGAAAGAAGGTTAAGGAATTAAAAAATAAAATTTGCATGCTATGATTAGAATCCATGAAACTTAATGACAATGTGGATGTTTCCTCTTCCATTTCAAATGATTCATATTTAGAAAAGGAAAATAGGGAGCTAAGGGAAAATGTAGAAGACCTCACCAAGGCTCTTGAAAAATTTCAAGTTGGCTCTAGAAACCTTGACATGATCATCAATAGTCAAAGAGCCGTGTATAACAATGCCGGGATAGGTTATATACCCAAAACCAAGGAGGTGGTATTTGTTTCACTTATGGGTAGAAAGGGTACCCCTAGGAAGCAAGGTGTTAGGGGAAATGTAAAGAAGCCATGGGTACCAAAGAAATACTTAAATGATGTTTATGAATATAGCATTTGGGTACCAAAAACTTGTGTTTTCCATGTTGTTCAAGTGAAGGTGAAGGAAGCCTAAAAAATGTGGATAGTGGATAGTGGATGTTCAAGGCATATGACTGGAGATGTAAACAAATTCTCTATTATTAGCTCTCTAAGAGAAGGAATGGTATCTTTCTGAAATAGTGGGAAACTCAAACTAATAGGTAGGGGCACCGTTGAGGTATCTCCTACAATCACAATACATAAGTACTTTTAATTAAAGATATGGAGTTTAATTTGCTTAGTGTGAGTCAACTTTGTGATGCTGGGTATAGGGTTGAGTTCCATGAAAGAAAATGCTTAATTAGACAAAATGACTCCGAAAATATCATGTTAGAAGGATATAGAGAAGCAAACCTTTATTATCATAATCTTTCTTATGCTTCTAACATCTCTCCTAAGTGTTTCATATCCAAATAAGAAGAAGGATGGTTGTGGCATTGATGGCTTGATCACATCAATATGAAGAATATAACAAGGTGGACCAAGATGGAGTTGGTGAAGGGACTCCCAATGATCAAGTATGAAAAGAACAAAATTTGTGATGCATGCCAAGAGGGTAAGCAATCTAAATCATCACACAAAGGTAAAACTTTAACTAGCACTTCTTTACCTTTAGAGTTATTGCATTTGGATTTATTTGATTGTCATAGTACACCTTCAATAGTAGAAATTAAATATTGCTTGGTAATTGTAGATGATTACTCTAGATATACTTGGATGTATTTCATGAAACTTAAGGATGACACTTTAGAGATATTTGTAGGATTTAGTAAACGGGTTGAAAATGAGAAATACCTCAAGATCAACCGAATTAGGAGTGACCATGGTGGGGAGTTTGAAAATTCAAACTTCTCACACTTTTGTTTAGAAAATGGGTACAAACATGAATTTTCATGTCCAAGAACCCCTCAACAAAATGGTGTAGTAGAAAAAAGGAATAGAGCTTTACAAGAAGCTGGTAGGACAATGCTTAATGCCTATTCTCTACCTAGTTATTTGTGGGTGGAAGCGGTAAACACCACTTGCTACATCCAAAATCGGGTTTTAATTCATAGGTTTTTAGGAAAAACACCTTTTGAGTTGTGAAATGGGAGAATTCCACAAATTCACTATTTTAGAGTTTTTGGGTGTAAGGTTTACATTTTGAACACTAAAGATGATTTGAGGAAATTTGAATCTAAGGCGGATGAGGGAATCTTGGTTGGATATTCATCCACTAATAGAGGGTATCGAGTGTATAACAAAAGAACTAAAGTGATTGAAGAATCATCCAATGTGGATTTTGATGAGTCTACAAACACCTATCCTAAGAAATCCTCTATTGATAAGGACATAGAAGAAAGCCAACCTCTTACCCAAGAAATTCAAGACTTACATTTAGGGGGCATTGATCAAGGGGGAGAAGGAAGGGCATTGGAGGATGATAATCATGTAGTAAGTGAGCCTATAACCTCTAGAACTCTAATGCATCATCAAGATCATCCCATTGACTAAATAGTTGAAGATGTTACCCAAGGAGTAAGGACTAGGTCTTACTTTAGGGAGCATTGTAGTCAAATTGCTTTAATTTCCCAACTTGAGCCAAAATCTATTGATGAAGCTTTAGGTGATGAGGATTGGGTTCTAGCCATGCAAGAAGAATTGAATCAATTTGAAAGAAGTGAAGTATGAGAGTTAGTTCTTAGATCCAATGATTGTACGATTGTCACCACAAGATGGGTCATTAGGAACAAGTTAGATGATCAAGGAAAAATTACTAGAAACAAGGCTAGGTTGGTAGCAAGGGGGTTTAATCAAGTTGAGGGTCTTGACTATGATGAGACATATGCCCCCGTAGCTAGATTAGAGCCCATTAGAATTTTATTAACATATGTCGTTCACATGGGTTTCACACTTCACCAAATGTATGTGAAGTCAGCATTCCTTAATGGGGTCATTAAGAAAGAGGTATATGTAGAGCAACCACCCGGGTTTGAAAACCCAAACTACCCTAGTCATGTCTACAAACTAAGAAAAGCCTTGTATGGATTGAAACAAGCTCCCTGGGCTTGGTATGAAAGGATTTCATCATTTTTAGTATCCAAGGGTTTTAGGAGAGGTACAATTGATCCAACTTTATTTCTAAAATATAAGGATAAGGACATATTTGTGGCCCAAGTTTATGTTGATGATATTATTTTTGGGTCAAAAAATAGTGAATTTCTCCATGAGTTTATTAAGTGTATGGAAAATGAGTTTGAAATGAGTCTTGTGAGAGAATTGACTTTCTTCTAAGGATTAGAAGTCAAACAAACAAATGAAGGGACTCATGTTTATCAAACTAAATATGCTAGGGAAATCATAAAGAAATTTGGATTAGAAAATGCTAAGGTAGCATCTACCCCTATAGGAACAAATGTAAAAATGGATAGTGATCTTGAAGGAAAAGTATTGGATCCAAAGCAATATAGGAGCATGATTGTTAGCTTGTTATATCTAACCGCTAGTAGACCGGATATATTATTTGTGGTAGGTATGTGTGCAAGGTATCAATCATATGCCAAAGAGTCTCACCTAGTGGTAGTAAAAAGGATCTTAAGGTATATTAGGGGTACTCTTAATGTCAGGCTTTGATATCCTAGAAGTCCAAACATTGAACTTTTTTATACACCGACTTGGATTATGCGGGTTATAAATTAGATAGGAAGAGTACTAATGGTGGATGTCAATTTATTGGAACATCTTTAGTTAGTTGGAGTAGTAGAAAGCAACCATGTGTTGCCTTATCAACAACCAAGGTCGAATATGTAGTAATGGGTGGTTGTGTGTCTCAAGTACTTAGGATCATGCATACCTTAGAAGATTATGAACTTCATTACTCCAAGGTCAAGGTTTTATGTGACAATGTAAGTACTATTAATTTGACTAAAAATCGGGTGCATTATTCTAGAACAAAACACATTGAAGTGAAGCATCACTTCATTAGGGATCATGTGGCAAGGGGTGACATAGAATTACATTATGTTGAATCAAAGTCTAACCTTGCCGGCATATTTACCAAGCCTCTTCCCGAAGCGAAGTTTACATCTCTAAGATGAGGGCTTCGAATGTGTTTTGTAGAAGTGTAGAGTTGGTATTGGAGTAATACAATAGGAAGGTGGTGCATGATCCTTTAGGATGATATAAATGATTCACTTATGCTTATCACATATTGATGGGTTATTAGGTGTATCACATTATTAAAAATAGACCACCTATGGGAAAACAAATGTTTGATAAATGGACATCTTGCCTAATGATCATAGTTGAACATTTTAAACAATTTGAAAATATTTTTGTGTTTATTTGATATGCTATGAGTTTGGAAAATGTATGATTTAAAAACTAGGTTGGAATTTTAGTACAAAGTAGAGTTTTTCAAGGAATTTAAACTTTTGTCAAAAAGTCAAACATGTTTAGATTTTTTATGAAGTAATATTTTTCCCTGTTAGAATATATCATATGAAACATGTTTGTAAATTTTTAGAATTTTTTGTGAGTTTCTGAAATTCGGCACAAAACCTGAAATTTCAGACTGAAGAGTATCAGTCGACTGCCCCAAGGGCATTCAGACTGAAGAGTATCAGTCGAATGCCCCTAGGGAAGTCGACTGATATTTCTGATTTCAGGAATTTGGGGTTTTTTCAGAAATGAAAACTTCTCCCTTTTGATGCCATTGGTTAATGTTGCTTTGGGCAATCCGTTTGATGGTGTCAAAGGGGGAGAGTTGGGAGGTTTATGTTAGGTTTGTAACTTAACTTTTAGTTTAACTTTGGTTTATGATGAAAATTGAAAATGGGAGAGGGCATAGTTTAAGGGGGAGGATACCTCTTGGTTTTTTACTATGTCTTGTATTTTCAATTGTTGTGGTTTTTTCCTAACATAAACGCATTGCCACATATCAAAAAGGAGGAGATTGTTGGGGCAATCGACCCAAGTATGATCGGAAAGATCATGGTTTTGATGTGTGTATGTCAATATGGTTAAGGTTAGAGTGTTATATTGTTTTGATGTGTGTGAATAAGTCTTATAGGACTTGGTGAGTCACACGTGGAGGACATATCCGAGGGGCAAGAGCCGAAAGAAGAGAACTCCAAGGGCAAGCTGGGAAGTGGACTTAAAAGGGCACACGTGAAGGGTGGCATGGAGGCAAGCCGAGGGCTTGCGTGCGCATCCGATGGACGATAGCCGGTGGAAGAGGACTTCAAGGGGCATCCCAAGGGAGTGAACTTGAAGGGAGTGAACTTGAAGGCACACATGAAGGAAGGTCATCGGAGTGGGGAGGTGTGCTTTTGTAAGCTGGGCAGTCAACTGGGATTGAATTAGTCGGCTGCCAGCAGAAGACTCAAACTTCCCGAGACATCAGTCGACTGGTCCAGGACCAGTCAACTGGTAACCCCTAAAAACTAGCCGTTGGCTAGCCACTTCGGTGGGACAAGTCGACTGCCCCAGGGGCAGTCGACTGGTATCGGGCTGGATGATTTTTTGGAGCTGTCCTTTACCTATTTAAAGGAGAACTTTTGAGCAGGTCAAAGGTACGGTTCTTGAGGGTACCATTGTGTTGTTTGTGCTCAAAGTCTCCAGCTCTTCCTCTCATTCTTATTTCCATCTTGTAAAGAGGAAGAGGGCAACCTTGTGAAGGTTTTCTCCACCTTGAAAGGAGTTTTCATAGTGGAGCTTGTGCGTGTGTCTGGATCCTTGGATTAGTCACCTCTCTGAGGTGGATACCAAGTAAACATAGGTGTTAGCATTGTTCTTATCATTTTTATTGTTTTTGTTTGTGTTTGGCTAATAATTTTTGTAGAGAAAATCGAAAGAAACTATTCACCCCCCCCCCTCTAGTTTGGTGCCACGATCTAACACTTTTGACCGGCATGTGGAGGATATGAGAGTTAGATGTATGGCAGTTAGAGAACAACAAAGTCTTTAATTATAAGTGGGAGATTGTTAGATGTGTATACTAAAAGACTTGTTCTTTTATATATATAAGATCATCTACATTTTGAAAAGAGAATCACAACATCACAGATGCGTATTTATATTAGTATATGCATAAAAGTCCGATTCTTTACGTTGTAGATAACATGGCGTGTGGTGACACACAGAAGATCATGTTATCAATCTCTTGCATAATATAAGCAGAGGCTCACAGCCGAGATGGATTTGGACAAACAATCGGGATGATTGTAGTGTAATTAGGTGTGATTTGTCTTGACCATAAAATTACACTAGTGTGCTTTGTGTGCATTGAGCAGGACCAAAACCAGAGGTCATCCAGTTTATACTGACTTAATAATTGGATTGGACCTTAAATTATTATAGAGTACAATCCCTAAATCCCAATATAATCACAGGCACGTATAGTTAATATTTATTTCTTTGATTTACCATTGGGCGAGATTTATTTTGCTAAATCGATAGACCCGGTAAGTTGAGAAATAATATTAATTATATGCTGTGCCATTGATTATTGAGGGAATCCGTGTCATGGTGATTTAGGATGATGAAGCCCCCTTGATGAGCTCATAAGGTTCATCATGTTAAACCCTGCAGGTGGATTTGATCCAACATGATGATAAGGTTGAGTGGTACTAGTCAAGGAGTCAAAAGTTTATTAATTAAAATTGTCAGTAATTTAAATTAATCATCGGGCATTCGATATCTTAAACATGGGGGGATGGATGTGTTGGTCCAGGAAGCACCATATCGAACCTTGTTTTGATATTGGCAAAGGATTCAAGGTTAAGTGTTATTTGTTATCTAATATGCTCATTAAGTGTGCAGGATACAAAGCCCTAGCGAAGGACTGCTAGGCACCTGGTGAAGGAATGCCAGGATACAAAGCCCTAGCGAAGGACTGCTAGGCACTCGCGAAGGACTGCCAGGATACAAAGCCCTAGCGAAGGACTGCAAGGCACCTGGCGAAGGACTGCCAGGATACAAAGCCCTAGCGAAGGACTGCTAGGCACCTGGCGAAGGAGTGCCAAGATATAAAGCCCTAGTGAAGGACTGCTCGGCATTGGCGAAGGAATGCCAGGATAAAAAGCCCTAGCAAAGGAATGCTAGGCACTGGCGATGGAATGCCAGGGTAAAAAGCCCTAGCGAAGGAATGCTAGGCACCGGGTGAAGGACAGCTCGGTATCGAAGACCTGGTGAAGGACCGCTAGGCAAAAGTCCAACCAGAGAAACGGTTGGCATCAGGTACATTCTCCCGAGAGGAGTAGGTGAGGACGCGTTCCCCGTCGAGGGAACAGTAGGCGTCGGTTTGACCTAGGGTTCCATTTTGGAGACCCAAAGTCAGAACCAAGACAGCTAAGGCTGTATAAACTAATATTTTATTGTTTTATAGTGTTTTGGACTAACCCTGGATGTAGGACCGAAGGAACGAGTGTCTGCAGCTCAGAGATCCTCAAAGGAATGAGGCAACAGCTGACCAGGGCGCCCGGAGTGTCCCGGGCGCCCCCAAGGTGAACACAAAACACATAAAACAAGAGCAGGCTTCGACAGCTCATCTCCCGGGCGCCCCCGTGCTCCCAGGCGCCCCTGCTGCTCCCGGGCGCCCCAAGGCTCCGGGCCCCCCCTGCGCCAACTAACGAAGCAGCTCCCCTCGAAGCCAACAGATGAAAGTTTAACCCGGTCAATACGGGCGCCCCGAGCGCTCCGGGCACCCCGGTCAAAGCTGATCCCGAATGTAAAGGGATCAGAAGCTGACCGAGCAACTTCCGGATCAACTGACACGTGGGGGGGCGCCCCCGACGTCCCGGACGCCCCCAGGGCTATATAATGGGCCCTCGACCCCAAGGTTCAGAACAACAATTCATTCAACGGTTCGACGCTCTTCTGCTCCCGCACTCTGCTCCGGAAACTTCCCAACTCGAGCCGACGACGTCCCTCCATTCCGAAAAGTCAATCCACCTCGGACGTCGCTAACAAAAGAGCGATCTTTTAATTCTGTGCTTATTACACTACTATTGTAATCCATTTTTGTAAACTGTTTTTGCGCCTCATATAGAATTGCCCAAAGTAAACGGTCAACGACCGTGGGCCTTGGAGTAGGAGTCGACCTAGGCTCCGAACCAAGTAAAAATAATTGTGTTTGCGTGTGTTGTGTTTTATTTTTCGCTGTGCAATTTCTCTATCCCTAAATCCGAACGATTTTCAATATTCACCCCCCCTCTATCGGTTCTCTCGATCCAACAAGTGGTATTAGAGCGGGGTTGTTCAAACTTGGTGCAACCACCAGTTTGAAAGTTTTTCGGATTTACAAAATTTTTAATCTTATTTCTTTTCTTTCTAGTTAATCAACACCACTCGATCTTTTTCGCCTTTTATTTTAAAATAAAAAATATCTGTAGGTGGATTTTTAATTTACGCCTTTTTCAATTTTGAATTCTCATTTTTTCACCATAAGTTAGAATTGTTAAAATAATCAATTTTTGAAAATTTGTCATAAACTTTTTTATTATTATTTTAATATTATTTTTTCTCGAAATTCGTGCTATCCTAATTCGAGCAAAGTTTTTTTTACTTCTTACTTTTTCATCATTAATCAAAAGTAATAAAATCAACATTTTCAAAAATTTATCATAAATTTTTTTATTATTTTACCTCGAAATTCGTGTAATATTTTTTGGGCTATATCGTTTCTCTCCCGCACTACTAATCCAAGACCAAGTCTTGGTACATCTCTGCTATTTCTCTTGTGTGCAAGGTTTAAGCTAAATGACCAACCAAGAGTGGAACAGTGCACGTCCACTGCTATTCTCCGGCAAGAACTTCATTTTTTGGAGAAGTCAAATGGAGTCCCTCCTGAAGGCCCACATGGACTTATGGCGGATCATCCAAACGGGATTCTCTTTTCCCGTAGAAGATGAGTCACCAATCGAGTGGGATAAACTGGATGAACACACCCTCAATCAAATCGAGACCGATGCAAGGGCAACTGCAATCCTACAATGTGGCCTAACCAAGGAGCAACTCGAGCTAGTAGGTCCATGCAGATGTGCTAGAGAAATCTGGGAAAAATTGGTTAACCTTCATCAAGAGATCTCAGATGAAGAAGAAGATCAGGTAAATTATCTTGCCCTTTCAGTCCAAGCACAAACAGCCGAGTCAGAGTCTGAACCCGAATCCAAAATCGAACCAGAATTAGACGACGAATTGACTGAGACGGTAACCGATTTCTAATTCTTTTCAAAATTAGAATTAAATAATCAAACAGATACTATAATGGTCGAGGAAGGTGTAAATTTTATTGCAGGGAAAACTCCTAAAGAACCACCAATGAAGGAGCTTCAACCAGTACCCGAGTCCGACTCAGACACAGAATCAGAAGATGAGCCTAGATCCGAGGCGGCAAGAATCAAGGGGGAGATTCCCAATAAAGAACCAAAAGGTAAAAGTGTAAATTCAGATTTTAATCATGTAATTTGTTACACATGCAGGGAGAGAGGGCACTACCAAAGTGAGTGTCCTACTCGTAAGATTCGAACGACACCACCGACGGCGACAAAGGAATCAGTTCCAAAAGCACAAAAGGACAAAAGTCGCATTCAATGCTTCAAGTGCTAGGAGTTCGGGCATTACAAAAGTGAATGCACAGATAAAAGTGCTACCAAGAATGTCGGACAAACAATCAACAAAGGTAAATTTATAGTATTTGAAAATCCGTTATTTACCTTGAATAATGTAATTGATTCATGTAACTTAATTAAAGAAAATTTCAGAAAATTGAAACAAGAAAATGAAACCCTAAAACATAAGGTCAATAAGTTAGAAAATTTAATTCATAATCTTGCTGATTTCGAAAATCCGGAGTATTACTCCAATTGTGACCTTACTTAGACAATTATTTGTTTTAATTATGTATTCCTTTTTATTTTTGTGTTTTTTTCTTAGAATTAGGTAAGGACTAAATCAGTTAATTGAAATTTGAACAACATAGTATTGGGTGAAGGTGAGATGATAGTACGTTAGGGAAGCCATCTTGGCGGAACTAGCCGAAGCTACCGATCCAAGACCCAAACTAGTTAGACCAGAATTTTTCAAAAAGTAATTTTGAAAATGAAATTTCACTAAAAGGCTTTGTTAAGAAAAGGGTTGATGATCCAATAAGGCTACGACCAAAGAAGGCCTAGTGCCTCACCAAGTCCTAGAAGGTAATTTTTTAAATTCAAATTCAAGTTAATTCTTATCAAATTCAAATCTAACACAAATTTCAATTGATCGTAGATTCAAACACTCTTTTTCAAAATAAATTCAAAACTAATTGCTTTTCAAAATTAATTTAACTTTTTCAAAACTAATCATGATTTTTCAAAATAACTTCTTATTTCTACTAAAATTTGTCTCATAAAACCCATAAGGTTAACATGCTTGATCACGTAGAACTGGGTGAGACATCTAGGACCTAAAAGCATAATTCACTATCCTTTTAAATAAAAAGGTGTGCAAAAGTTATTCAAAATTATCTCTATTTGGCAAATTAATTTAGTTTACTGTACCTTATTTTTTCAAAATAGTGAATTTCATGTAAATATCACAATAGACACATGTTAGATAGAATATAAAGCTTGTTTGATTTAGTTATTAATCTGTCAAACATAGTAAACTGAGTTAACCTTGGTCAACATAGTCAAACCCTAGTCAACCTGGTCAACACTGAAGTCCCTTAAGGAACTTAGATAAAAGACAGACTGTGTCGGATACAGGGGGAGTTCTTCTTAATTTTTTTTGAAAAATTCAGATTTTTCAAAAACCTAATGCTTTAAAACTTATTCAAAAACCCTTGATATTACTATCTCTTTGAATAATTATCATCATGATTTTCGAAAACTGTGCTATCATTTCAAGTTATGTTTTCAAAAATTTATCTTGAAAGTTATCATACTCAGAAGATTATTCAAAATGATTTTTTTGATTTTAATAAACCCTAAAGACACAGAGGAAGGTCCACTTCATGATCTACAAGGACTCCTATGATATGTCAAATTTGGAGGAGTTTGAGTCAAAAGAAGAATTTCTGAAATATTTTTTTAGTAATTATTTATTTTGAAGTTATTAGATAATTCTTATAATTTAAATCAAACCTTAAAACTCAGAGGAAGACCGCTTGTAGTCAACAAGCTTCCTAGGACTGGGTCATGTTTAGGGGGAGATCAAATTGAAAGAATTATTGAATATTTTTTTATGCATTACACGTTTAAAATCCTATTAAAAACATAAATAATTTTTTCTTTCAAAAACTATTATTTTATTCTTGTGTCTTATGAAATTATTTTTGAAATAATATTTACTTGTGTTGAAGAAATTTCCAGGACACTTAGGAAAATGTCCTTGTAGTCAACAAGATTTCCTAGGATTGTGTCAGACTGGAAAAGAAACCTAGTCAAGTAAAATATTATGTTTTCAAATGGATAATACTTTTCAAAAATTATTTATATTTTTCAAAGTCTAATAGTTTTCAAAAATAGTACTTAGACTTTCCAAAAAGGCTCAAATCTGTTTTTGTCAAAAGTATTTGCATATTTTTCGAAAATGCATATGTTTTCAAAAGTACTTATATTTTTCAAAATATAATGTTTTCAAAAAGTACTAATACTTTTCTAAGGCAATAGTATTCTAGATACGTGAATTTTCTAAAGATTTGCCTATAAATACAAATTCTTTTTCAAAATTGCACAATACCTTTCAAACTCGAGCTTTGTTGGTGCAATTTAATCTTTTTTGCTAGACTTTCAAGAGTTATACTTTTATGTTTTCAAAACTCATAGGCTCTGATACATAATTTTTTTTTATCTTAAAACTTTTTTCAAAATATATTTCTTTATTAATAAACAGCTAAGGAGAGAAAAAGCTCAAATTGTACAAAATCAAAATGTTTTTCAAAAGCTTTCTCTTATTCAAAAAAACAAACTTGAATTTCTAAATGTGCTTTCAAAAATTTCTAAGAGCATCTTTTTGCAAATATTTCTAAGTAAATTTTTCCTTAGTAAACAAAGTTTGTCTGAGCATGACTTGAATTTACTTTAGTAAAACTCCCTATTAGAAACCTTGGTCACCCATGTATATTTTTGATATTTGTCAAAGGGGAGGAAAGGTAAAAGTTAAGTGTTTTAAGTGTTTTATAACACACGTATTCAGGGTTTTAGGGGGAGTATGAAAAAATAAAGCATTTTTTTTCAACTCTATTTATTCTGTTCATAAACAGTTATACTTCATTGTTTAGCTTATGTTCCTAACTGTTATAATGTTTTTAACTTAACTTTGAATTGTGTTGCCATAAATCAAAAAGGGGGAGATTATTGGTGCAGGAAGAATCATATCGAACCTTATTTTGATATTGGCAAAGGATTCAAAGTTAAGTGTTATTTGTTATCTAATATGCTCATTAAGTGTGCAGGATACAAAGCCCTAGCGAAGGACTGCTAGGCACCTGGCGAAGGAATGCCACGATACAAAGCCCTAGCGAAGGACTGCTAGGCACTGGCGAAGGATTGCCAGGATACAAAGCCCTAGCGAAGGACTGCCATGATACAAAGCCCTAGCGAAGGACTGCTAGGCACCTGGCGAAGGAATGCCAGGATACAAAGCCCTAGTGAAGGACTGCTAGGCACTGGCGAAGGAATGCCAGGGTAAAAAGCCCTAGCGAAGGAATGCTAGGCACTGGCGAAGGAATGCCAGGGTAAAAAGCCCTAGCGAAGGAATGTTAGGCACCGGGCGAAGGACGGCTCGATATCCAAGACCTGGCGAAGGACCGCTAGGCAAAAGTCCAACCAGAGGAACGGTTGGCATCAGGTACATTCTCCCGAGAGGAGTAGGTGAGGACGCATTCCCTGTCGAGGGAACAGTAGGCGTCGGTTCGACCTAGGGTTCCAGTTTGGAGACCCAAAGTTAGAACCAAGACAGCTAAGGCTGTATAAACTAATATTTTATTGTTTTATAGTGTTTTGGACTAACCCTGGATGCAGGACTGAAGGAACGAGTGTCTGCAGCTCAGAGAGCCTCAAAGGAATGAGGCAACAGCTGACCAGGGCGCCCGGAGTGTCCCGGGCGCCCCCAAGGTGAACACAAAACACATAAAACAAGAGCAGGCTTCGACAGCTCATCTCCCGGGCGCCCCCGTGCTCCCGGGCGCCCCCGCTGCTCCCAGGCACCCCCAGCGCTCCGGGCGCTCCGGGTGCTCCGGGCTCCTCCTGCGCCAACTACCGAAGCTGCTCCCCTCGAAGACAACAGATGAAAATTTGACCCGGTCAATACGGGCGCCCCGAGCGCTCCGGGCGCCCCGGTCAAAGCTGATCCCCAATGTAAAGAGATCAGAAGCTGACCGAGCATCTTCCGGATCAACTGACACATGGGGGGGCGCCCCCAACGTCCCGGGTGCCCCCAGGGCTATATAAAGGGCCCTCGACCCCAAGGTTCAGAACAACAATTCATTCAACGGTTCGATGCTCTTCTGCTCCCACACTCTGCTCCGGAAACTTCCCAACTCGAGCCGACGACGTCCCTCCGCTCCGAAAAGTCAATCCACCTCGGACGTCGGTAACAAAAGAGCGATCTTTTAATTCTGTGCTTATTACACTACTATTGTAATCTATTTTTGTAAACTGTTTTTGCGCCTCATATAGAATTGCCCAAAGTAAACGGTCAACGACCGTGGGCCTTGGAGTAGGAGTCGACCTAGGCTCCGAACCAAGTAAAAATAATTGTGTTTGCATGTGTTGTGTTTTATTTTCCGCTGTGCAATTTCTCTATCCCTAAATCCGAACGATTTTCGATATTCACCCCCCTCTATCGGTTCTCTCGATCTAACAGGATGTGCTCTTAATAGGTGGAGCTCATTTGAAAATATAGGAGTTGGTGAGGAAGTTCAATGGAGAACCTTTAGTGGAATGGATCATCATTAATGGATTGGTTTTAGATCCATTAGTGGGCCAAGACCCACTCCTCCTCTTGGTCCCTACCTTAGCACTATATATACCCCATGGGATCATGAAACCAAGGTCAATCAATCCAATTGATCAACACCCTAGGCTTTACTCTTCTCTCCCTCTCCTTCTCTCTCCTACGGCAACCGGCGGTGTGGAGAGGAGATCCCTTCTCTTCTTCTCTCTTCCCTTCTCTTCTCACGGTTGTGGGCACAAGTAAGAAGAGTATCTTCTTCTCTTCTCTTGGTCGGGACAACCACAGGAAGTGGAGCAAGGGACAACCGGCTGGTTGGAGAGGGAAACTTGGAGCGCCGGTGGGAGGGAAGTGTTTGGTGGCCGGCTAGGGTTGTCAAGGAAGAGGACTGCACTTGTCTTCTTCGGCTTCTTCATCATCTCCTCTAGCTTCCTCTCTATTTGGTACCTGGTGCCCGACGCTCGACGGCAGTCGGAGGATATCGACGACACTCGGTGGAGAGGAAAGAGGCACCGCGATAACCCTAGGAATAGGGTTTTCTTCGCGCAAGTGAAGGAGAACAAGAAGTGATCTTTTGGAGGACATTGGTGATCCCGGTTCTCGGTAGCTCGTCGCCCACACGACGTCCGGGAGGGAAGGGACATAAGGAAGAAGGCTACGACATAAAGGAAGGTATAATTCTCTTCCTTGGCTCCTTACAGTTTTTATCATTTTATGTGATGTAAGTTAATTAATTGTTTTGATTATTTGTTAATCATAGATAAATAAATTACAAGGTGATCCACTAGTCATCTTTTCTGCGGTCGAACGGTTAAGCAAATTACAAAGCTTGATCTTTGAAATTGACCAAGTTATAATTTGAACCATTCGATACGATGTCGAGATGATCGTTGGGAGACGGGTCTCCATTCGGATTAATTTTTTAATCCGTAGACATTGAGAGGTCTCTCAAGGATGACCAAGTATTCGCTTAGGAAACCCTTGATCACTTTGATTAAACCTGATCAAACCTGGGTTTATCCTACCAAACATCAAGTCCTGTTGGCTAAACCCTTGATCACTTTGATTAAACCTTTGGTGTATTTTCACTAACTTTAGTATATTGTCAATCATCGAAAAACTAGAGAAAGACTGTTCATCACTAATGCATCTTGCACAAACACTTCTAAGACCTCATTGTCGGAAGTCTCTTCATATAAGTTGATTAGCCTCTCCCAAATCTCTTTGGCACAGTTGAAGGATCCGACCCGCTTCAATTCTTCATTGTGTTGGCGCCCCAGTTAGTTTTGATGTGATCAATCAGGTCAAGTTAGGTCCTGTGTTGTTTTGATCCCTCTGTCTAAGTGTGCAGGAACATAGGAGTGAAGGAAGTCGAGCGTAAGATGCAGCAGACAAGAAGGATGACATGAGGGAGTGAGCCGACAGGCTCGGTGCATACCAGGGACGCAAAGACTGCAGAAGAGTTTGCTGGTGGAGCAAGCAAACGCTGTTGCAAATGGAAAAATAGAATTCTATTTGCTAACTTTTCTCCCCATGTAAGATGTCAACCGGATCAGAAAGTACGAATCGGCGAAGGAACTTTGAGAAAAGTTCCTAGAACTATACGAAGGCACCTTGAAGGCAAAACTGGTGTGACGAGACATCCTTCGAAGCTGACTAACCAATCTCCGGATGGATGATAGAGAATTCGTTGCAAAATTACATGCCAAGATAAAAGAATTAATCACAAGTCTCGAAAATCTTGGAGAAAAGGTGACCAATCGCGATGCTTAAAGGTACGTCCTAAACGCATTTTCGAGAACCTCGGAATGGACCTCGATAATTGACGCATACTATATTTCAATAGATTTAGAGGTGAGTACGTTAGAACAGTTATTTTCTACATTAGAACTTCATGAATCACGTTGTATAGAAAAGAACAGTAAAGTAGACAACGTCGTGCTGACAACAAGGAAGATCCATCTCGACGAACAATCTTCAACGGACGATGAAGAAACAACACTAACGGTATGAAACTTGTCTAAATTCATTAAAGCTAATCGTTCTAAAAAGGTGCAGAGAAAGAAGAAACACATGGTCCGATGCTACAACTGCAACGAAGAGGGTCACCTAAAAGATCAGTGCCCCAAACTCAAGAACCAGCCAAAGAAGAAGAAGGAACTAAAAGTTGTTGGTGTAAAGTGCATCAGTGATGAACAGTCATCCTCTAGGGTTTCAATGTTTGATAATATACTAAGGTTAGTCAAAGTGATCAAGGGTTAAACCAAACAGGACTTGACGTTTGGTAAGATAAACCCAGATTTGATCAAGTTTGACAGAGGGTTAGCCAAACAGGATCTGATGTTTGGCAGAATCATAAGTGACAATATACTTAGGTTTAGTCAAAGTAATCAAGGGTTAAACCAAACAGGACATTATGTTTGGTAGGGCAAAATGATGTTTAGTCAGGATTAAGATGACTAGCAAAGAAGTGATTATGGTGGAAGAAATCCTAGTGAGTGAAGCTAGGTTAGAAGAAATCTTGGTGAGTGAAGTTGGCTCTTAGTGAGTGAAGTTAGGTTGGAAGAAATCGTGGTGAGTGAAGAGTTAGATGTATACTAAATGACTTGTCTTTTTATATGATCATCTACATTTTGAAAGAGAATCACAACAACACAGTTGCATGTTTAAATTAGTATATGCATAACAATCTCATACTCTGCATTGTAGATAACATGGTGTGTAGTGACACAGAGAAGATCATGTTATCAGTCGCTTGCATAGTATAAGTAGAGGCTCACAACCGAGATGAAGTTGGACAAAACATCGGGATGGTTGTAGTGTAATTAGGTGTGGTTAATCTTGACCATAGAATTACACTAGTGCACTTTGTGTGCATTGAGCAGGACCAAAATAGAGGCGATCCAATTTGAACTGACTTTATAATTGGATCGAACCTCGGATTATAATGGAGTACAATCTCTAAATCCCGATATAATAATGGGCACGTGTATATAATAATTATTTCTTTGATTTAACAATGGGTGAGATTTATTCTGCTAAATTGATAGGCCCGATAAGTTGAGAAATAATATTATGTACATGGTGTGTCGTTGATTATTGACGGAATCTGTGTCCTGGTGAGTTGGGATGATGATGCCTCCTTGATGAGCTCATAAGGTTCATCATGTTAAACCCTACAGGTGGATTTGATCCAACATGATGATAAGGTTGAGTAGCACTAGTCAAGGAGTTAGAAGTTGATTAATTAAAATTATCAGTAATTTAAATTAATCGACGGACATTTGATATCATAAACACGGGGAGATGGATGTACTCATAATAGGTGGAGCCCATATGAAAATATGGGGGTTGGTGAGGAAGTTCAATGGAGATCCTTTAGTGGAATGGATCTTCATTAATTGATCGGATTTGGATCCATTAGCGGCCAAGACCCAACTCCTCCTCATGGTCCCTACCTTAGCCCTATATATACCCCATGGAATCAAGAAACCAAGGCTAACAATTCATTCATCCAACACAAGGCTTCTCCCCACAACCTCTCTCTTTTCTCTCTCCTAGGGCGCCAGCGGGTGAAGGAAGAAGAAGTTCTTCTCTTTCTTCCATCTTCTCTTCTTCTTCACTCTTCCACTCAATGGCCGACTTCCACTAGGCAATGCGAGGGGTGTCCTCTTCCTTTTGTGGTGCACGGTGAGGGAAGAAAATGTTGGTGCAGGAAGCACCTAAGTCAAACCTGTGTTTTGATAATGGCAAAGGGTTCAGAAGTTAAGGTGTTAAAGTGATCTAACAAGCTTACTAAGTGTGCAAGAAAAGTCCTAGGTACACTAGGCAAGAAGTCCTGGCAAAGGGCTGGGCAAGAAGTCCTAGTCAAGGACTAGGCAAGAAGACTTGACCGGATGTTGGGCAAAGAAGTCCTGGTTGAGACCTGGGCAAGAAGTCCTAGCAAAGAGTTGGGCACCGAAGACCTGACCGGAAGTTGGGCAAGAAGTCCTGGTCGCGGACTGGGCACGAAGACCTGATCGGGTGGATTGGGCGAAAGTTCAACCGGAGGAGCCGGTTGGCAAAAGGTAAACACTCCTGAGAGGAGTAGGTGAGGACGTGTTCCCCGTGCGAGGGAACAGTAGGCCTCGGTTCGACCTAGGGTTCCATTTGGGAAACCCAAAGTCAAAACCAAGACAACTTAGGCTCTAAATAATGGCTAACATGTTTGCTTCTTTTTGTTTTGGAACTAAGCTTAGTTGCAGGGATCGAAGGAATGAGTTTCTGCAACTGAGGCGCCTCAATGGAGTGAGGTGCCTCACTCGGGCTAGGTGCCCGGATGGATACGGGTGCCCCAGTGGAAGGCTAAACCGAAGCAAACTGCCACAAAGCCTCTGGACCAAGTCAACTCAGGCACCCGGGACCATACGGGCGCCCCCAACAGCCTAGGCGCCTGATGGACCCAATATAAGTGTGACGAATGAGTCTCAAATTTAGATATTTATAAATTGAAAACCCTAGCTCACGAAATTAAATGTAGTACAGGGGTCTCAAGTTGTATTTTTCCAAGGACTAGTTGTGAATGTTTAATTCAAATTTGTAATTATCGTTTGATGTTGTTTTGGGTTTTCAAATAGAAATGGGGGTTTGTTTTCGAATATAAATGGAATAATAGTTGCAACAAAATGAATTCACCTTAAGCAAGAATTAACTAGGAATTCACAACAACTAAACTTAACCTATTTGAAAATTAAACAATGCAAATCGAAATGGTTAGACTGAAATTCAAGACGAAAATTTAGTGCAAAGGAGCTGTACTATGTGAATTCGAGAATTAAAATTTAATGTAAGCAGTTTGTATCTGGATGACAAAGTTGTAAAGTCTGAAACAAGTCAAGCTGAAAAGAAACAGAGCTGAATTGAATCTGAAACTACCTGATTGGTCGGCAGACCGATCAGATACAAGCCTGATCGGACTGGTGACTGATTAAGTGCTGCCTGGATCGGTCGAACAGACTGATCAGTAGCTGAAAATGAACTGATATAGAATTAAACACTATAGAATTGCATTTGGAATGGAAATTAACAACAACAAATTAAGTTCTTCACCAAATCCACTTCCTGCCATCACCCAAGAATCAAACCAGGAACCCCCTAGCTTGAAATCAACAAGATTTAGCTCCTGCGGACGATTTGCATCAGATCCGTGTTCCGGCTGATTCTCCTTTCGATCTTCTCCTTCTTGATGAGTGTTCTGGCGATGATGGATCAGGAACTCTCAGTATTCCTCAGAGAACCCCTCTGAGTTATTCTGATAGCTACGATCGATGAAGGCTTCAATCGGGTGTTGATCGGATGAAGCAAGCTTGGGCGAAACCCTCTCCGGAGCTTGGCAGCGACAAGATTAACGCACAAACTCCTCGGGAATTTGATCTGTTGATTGAAAACTAGCAAAGACTTGAATCTGAAGTGGCCGTGCAAAGAAATCGCCTAAGAAAATGATGAACTGGGTAGAAAACTGGAGAATACGCGATGACGCGAGCTGGAAGAGGGGAATTCTGTTATAACTAATCCATTTGAATTTCGACCACTATGATTGTTCCGGCCTTATCCGACAGTCAGATCTTCTCAAATCTAAACTAAAATTTCCAGATCTCCATCCGACGGTCAGATCTGCGTCTCCTCAGCTGGGATCAACCGGATCTGCAATGGATGGCTCACATCTCTTTGCCCTTTTGAATGGACAGTTGAAACTCTGCCATACTTGATCCGACGGTCAAATGGACTCTGATTTGGTCCAAACTTTCAAATCTTGATCTGGGGTCATGTTTAGCCCTATCCTGAACTCTGATTGATCAAAAGTTCACAGATGGCTCAGATATACTTGCTCCTTGATCGGACGGCACATATTGATCCAATGCTTGATCGTCTTGATCCTAGTCCAATTTTGGCTCAACTTGATCCAATCCAATCTAGGTCCATGATCCTTCAAAGCCTACAAACTTAGATTCAAATTTTAGTGCCAAAATACTTCGAATATTGAAAGAATTGAATTCAAAAGCTAAATTAGACATATATCATGGAACCTAATGTAAATACAAGATTAAGCATATAACAGTGGATCAAAACATGGATTTGAGAGCCTAAAATGATTAGCGAAATGGTAATTATCAACTCCCCCACACTTGCTCTTGGGCATCTCGCACAAGTTAACTAAACATGTATCCCCTAGGTTATTCTCAATCATAGTTAGAAGTAGTTGAAAAGAAATTACCTAAGGTTGTTAATTCTCAAAAATCTAAGCTCAATAGACTAGTATCTTGTCCTTAAATCAACAACTTAGCATACTTCATCCTTCATGACTCATTGAGATGAATTAAACTCACAAATCATTTCAAGGGAATATTTAGTGGCTCTCTTCCTAAGTTCTATAATTTTGATGAAAATGGAGCTCACTCAAACACAATCATGGTTCTTGCACAACCATAAGCTTGCTTATGTTTTACTCTCCACTATCATTCTTGATTTGGATCCACACCTACAAAAGATTATTCAAACAAGTTTAGGATATATAGAATGATAAGAATGAATTAGATATTTAATGAATTTGATGCTAAAGAATCATGATAAGGAAAGTAAAGAAATATGGCATGATAAGGAAATATGGAAAAGAAATATGGCATGATAAGAAAATATGGAAAAAGTAGAGAAAGTGGGGCACTTGGACACTCAAGAATGCATCTAGAGGAATTTTGTCCTTTTCGTCGTGTATTATTTTGCATGTATCAAAGTTGTAGTGGAGTAGGGACTGAGGAAATTCACTAAATTCAGTGTGCCAAGGTTCTGTTTCTGTGCCAACTCTACTGATCGGTCATGGGACTGGTCAGTCACTGCCTGAACGTTCTGGAGATCGGACTGGAATGCTTCTGATCGGTCTAAGTGACCGATCAGACAGTTCCCTGATCGGTCTGGAGACCGATCAGGGATCCAACAGAAGCTGGTTTGCGTAGAATTCTAAAACTGCTCTACCTGATTTTTCTCCTTCTCCATCGGTACTACATCTCAACTCCTCTAGCTCCTTGTTAACAACTTCTACTTCAAAAATCTAACCCATTTCCTGATACATCATGTTTATTATTTTTTTCTCTTTTTTTTCTTTTCTTCCTTTTCCTGTTTTTCAGCTG
Source organism: Boesenbergia rotunda (assembly GCA_024364735.1). Classification (NCBI taxonomy): domain Eukaryota; kingdom Viridiplantae; phylum Streptophyta; class Magnoliopsida; order Zingiberales; family Zingiberaceae; genus Boesenbergia; species Boesenbergia rotunda. The sequence goes on from JAGFNQ010000472.1 coordinate 185,651, forward strand.
CTTGTTTTTCTATTTTTTTTTCAGTTTCAATTCCTTCCAATGTCTAGCTCCAACTTTCGAAGTATGAGATGTACAACAATTTCAGAAATTTTTATCTGGTTCCAAATGAATGTAATCATCTTTTTTTCACTACTGGATACTTGGTCCAATGGAGCTTGTTTCCTATCCATAACTTGAACTTTTAAGGATGTATCTTTGCTCTCTAACTTTCTTTTTTTTCCTTTTGCTTCGCTCTTCAGATCACAAAATTTTTTTCTTTTTCTTGCAACTGAGCTGATGGATGTGCTTGCAACTCATTCTTGATACAAAACTTCTTCAAATTGGCACACCTTTGCTTGTATGTTACCAAATGCAACTCTTTATCCTTAATATTTGATCAAATACTTAATCCTCCCCCACACTTATACTCTTGTCCGTCTCGGGCAAAGTAACATCTAGAACAATTCAAAGCAACCAAGTCCATGGAGAGTATGGGTATAAATAGAAATATAAGGGAAAGAAAATAGAATATAGAGAAGATCAACAAGCAATGTTGCAACAATTTATATGAAAAGGAGACAATGTGATTTACCTCTATAAATGTGGTCCAATCATAGAAATATAGTTTTCAAAGTACCTAAGTAAGTTCTAGAGTACAATCACATGTGTGTATCTCACAAATAAGGTCATGTCCTCACTAGGTAAAAAGAATTCATCTCAAGTCATCAATCTAGAGTCCATAACTAAGTAGTACTCAAGCATCCAAGAATTTTCATCCATTGGCTCAAACCTAAGTCTTAACAACCAAATTTAATTTACTTTCAAGAGACTCTAAAATGATATAGAGAAAACCTAGAGGGATACATTTATTCCTACTCATACAAGAAATAAGGTACCAAAAAGGGTAAAATGGTGTCTGCCATGACTCTTTATTCATCCTACACTACCTAAACATTTATTAGCAAGAACTTATTGTAAAAGAAAATTTACTACTTCTAGAAAACATAAAAATGGTATATACAATGAAATGAAAGTGCAAGAAAAATCAAACTCCCCATTAGGTTGGGTACTTAGCATCTTTGATATTCAATCCATCCACATCTAGCTCCTTAACCTCTTCAAGGAATTTCTTGAGCCGGTGGCCAATAACACTCCAAACAAAACCATTAGCCTAATCCTTTATTTCAACAACACCATAAGGAAAAATATTAGTTACAAGAAATGGATCTTCCCATCTAGACCTCAACTTACCTTTAATCAATTTGAGCCTTGACTTATAGAATAGAACCTTGTCGCCAATTTGAAACTCTTTCCTCAAAATGTGCTTGTCATGAAAAATCGTAGTCTTTTCCTTATAAATCCTTGAGTTTTCAAATGCTTCTAGTCTTATCTCCACAAGTTCTTGAAGTTGAAGCTTCCTTTCTTCTCCCACTTTAGTAATATCAAAGTTGCAAGCCTTCACCGCCCAATAAACTTTATGCTCTATCTCCACGGGTAGACGAGAAGCTTTCCCATAGACTAGTCGGTAGGGAGACATTCCAATTGGTGTCTTGTATGCCGTTCTATAGGCCCATAGTGCATCATTAAGTCTCTTGCTCCAATCATTCCTATTAGGCCCAACGGTCTTCTCCAAAATTGCTTTGATCTCTCTATTTGAAATTTCGGCTTGCCCATTAGTTTGGGGATGGTAGGAAGTAGAAATTTTGTGCACAACCCCATACTTGCTAAGTAGAGCCTTCATGTGTTTGTCGCAAAAATGTGAACCTTAATCACTTATTATAGCCCTTGAAATTCGAAACCTACAAAAAATATGTGACCTGACAAAACTAACAACAACACAAGAATCATCAGTCCTGGAGGGATGACCTCCACCCACTTAGAAACATAATCAACAGCAAGTAAACACTACAAGAATTTTTGCAATCAACAACGCCCAATCGACAACGTTTTTTAAAAAAAACGTTGTCTTTTTTTGTTTTACAACGTTTTTAGTGAAAAGCGTTTTCTATGTGTTTTACTTTTTAATAACGACAATGTTTTATAATGATGCGATGTGCTTAGTGTTGTGGTTTCGGATGAAAGACAACGCTGTTACAAAAGCGTTTTTTAAAAGCGTTGTTGTATTTCCAGCTAAAATAAAAAACACATGCCTCGCTCATTGCCAACCCTCGGCGGCTCGCGAAAAATCTCTCCGCGCTTCTTTTCTCCGCGAAATATCTCCCTCCACCTCCCTCCACCTCCCTCATTGCCACCTCCCTCGTCCTCTCCTCTCCACGAAATCGACATTGTGTACGATCTGGTGAACATACATCTTCTCCTAGCTCACCACCAAGAAGTATCCTCCACGAGCTCTTCGTCCGTCGAGTGGAAACTGAACCCCAGTGGCAGCATCACGACGCTCGCCACTACCCTCTCCATCTCTCTCTCTCGCAGTCGCCGACGTTCTGACTCTGTGGCGGTCAGATTTCAAGCTTCTGCTGGTGACGCTCGGGGAGAAGGGGGTTGCAAATTACTACACCAAGGTACATCCTCCTCGAATCACACTTCTCTCTTACCGCTTTGAGAGTAAGATCGATAGATTCTAAAACCCTAGGCATTTTCCAGTTTAGTGTTTCCGAAATCCTTAAGGGTTTCTGAAATGGAATGTATGCTACTTCCAGATTCCCAGTGTCTGTTGCAACCCAAACCTGGAAGTACAACAGTATGCTATTAGTTGTCATTATACTTGTGTCCCTCCCCCTCCCCCTCCACCTCCCCAACAACAACAACAATTCATCTTTACTATATTAATTTCATGTATGAATTTTTCTTACAAAATATATCATTATCACCATCATTAATTTCATCATCATAATCATTCCTTGCCCTTCCCATTATTTTCATTCTATTAGGGTAATTATCTAGTTTGAACAAATCATCTTTGACTTCTGTATTGACTCAATTAAAATTCGGACTAGTTTGGTCTCAGTTGCATATGCATCCTACATAATTGCCTGCCTAGACTACATTTTGGACTGCCTAACCGCATATTGGATTGCTTGCTCCGCACATTGGTCATCTAGATTTCATCACGATATCTTTAGATTCCAATGTGCATATAGGATTTTGAATATGATCCCACATTGCATACACACATACCTCCACAAAGGACACTTTTTAAAATACTGTTATTAATTTTTCACAATGTTTCTTTGTTACTGAGACTTAGGTTAATGTGGATTGAGGTATATCCTGGACGACGAACTGGTGGTGTAGAAGCTGATGTTATGGCTACTAATGAGTTAAGTACCTATGTTTTCCTTCAGGTAAGGCAACTTGATTTTGCTGCTCAATAATAATATCCTGGAAAGAAGGATTTTCACTTGAAACCTTGTTCTGAATTTCTTAATCTTGGGTGATGTACTTTATTATAGTTAGTTGTGTTGCCTTGCAGAACAATCCAGATCGCATTTGTCCTAATCTTCAGCTTTTACTAGGTGGTTTTGAGACCAAAACTGGGGAGCAGGTGTCTCTGACAATGAACTTTTTTTTTGTGCATTTACAACGTGATGGTTATTGCTAATGTTGTTTCACTGCAGTGGCTTGCTTTCAGAAATGATGGGAAATATAGTGCTGCTGATTACTGCATGCGTACGAGTCAAAAAAGTTCAGAGGAAAATGCCGGAGGGAAGTTTTTTAGGAATCCTTTTAATGAGGAAAAGATTAACCAGAGAAGGTTTTTTATAATCAAACTGCTAAATGGGGCTATCAATGGCTTGGCTTACCTGCACAATCACAATAGATTGCATCAGAGTCTTGGTCCTTCTTCCGTTATCTTAAAGTATATTACCCCAGTAGACTTTTATCTCCAGGCACTCGTTGGCATTTTAATTCATGATAGAAAAAGATAGAAGGTGATTTAATTTATCTTGACAGCACCATCATGGAGAAGAATGTGGCATATTTGGTGCCAAGACTTCGTGACTTGTCCTTTGCAGTTGATATTAGGTAAGCTAAGAATTCCTTCCTGAGTTTTCCTCTGAAAAATCCTTCAAAGAACAAGATACCTTGGTTCTTTTATCAACACACTATTTTCTAATTCTGAACAGGACAATCATAGCACTACATTGTCATTTTTTACTATTTCTACTTGTAATCAGCATGACCAATTCCATCCTAGAATTGGAAAAGTTTGTATAAGCTACATCTTTCCTATATACATGAACATGAGAGTCTGAAGGCCTACTTTAGAAACCAGATCATCAGAAGTTTTCTTTTCACTATTTCTGCAGTAGTTATTTGTATTTCAGCAGCTGTTCAAAACTTGGAAGTTACTTAACTAATGCTAGTTTACAGTTTGATTTGTGCCTCTGTTAAAATGGGAAATGTTTAATTTATTATTTCTCTAGAATTGGTTGTCCAGTTGAGTTCCTTACATCTCTATGTCTTCTTTTGCCGCTTCAGATTCATAATATAATACCTGTAATTGACTAAAGGAATTTTACAGGTATTCATCTTTAGGAGCACCTGAGAGTGTGTTATCAGAAGGGCTATGGCGAAGAGCATCAGCAGCTGGGGCTTTCACTCCTTTGGAGAGACGAGCTTATGGAATAGCAGATGACATGTAGGTTTTCCAGTGCTCTTGGTGATATGATCATGTTACAATTATTCTAAAATTTGGTGTAACTTTTCAAGCAAAGTATTCTTAAAGTAGTGGTTCGCTTTAAACAGATATGAAGCAGGATTTCTTTTTGCATACTTAGCATTTGTTCCTTTTTGTGAGGCTGGGATTATTGATAGAATTTCCTTGCAAGTAAGTAGAAAGTTACTATCAGAGCATGCACTGTACTTTCTGT